>JAJJMA010146836.1:0-13913 GCA_023529015.1 Papaver nudicaule
ATGGGATGGAAGAATGGTTATGCAACAATCGGTTTGGTTGGCAGAGAAACACAACTATTACATTAATCACAGGGTCGGGATGAAAGACAAGGTAACACACATTTTCCTAGCTCATCCCAAGATGATAGAATTAGCTCTGTGCTTCCCTCAGATATTGATGATGGATTGCACTTATAAAACCAATAAGTACAACCTGCCTTTATTGAACATCGTGGGTCAGACATCGGAGAAATCATCATTCACAGTGGCTTGGTGTTTTATGCAACACGAGACAAGGGACGACTACAAGTGGGCACTAAACGAATTGAAAAAAATCTACAAGGGTCAAACTCCGGGGGTGATAATAACGGATAGAGATATTGCATTGATGGGGGCAGTACAAGATGTTTTTCCGGATGCACAAAATTTCCTTTGCAGTTGGCACATCCAACAAAACATCTTAGCAAGAACAAAGATTCATTTCCAAAAGCCCAAAGGAAAGACGGGTTGCGAGCGTTCGGAAGAGGAAGATGACCGAAGGAGTAAACTGTCTAAAGATGAACTACAGAAGGAAAAAGATAAAGATGATGCCGAATACGTAGCCGAGGGGGAAAAATGGAAGGAATATTTGTTAGACTGGGATGAATTGGTTCACTCGAAGACCAAGGAGAAGTTTTATGCAAATTTGAAAAAGTGGGAGGATTTATGGAGACCCAAGTATCATAAAGCGGTGGATTATTGCATGGATACGTGGTTAACCGAACACAAACAAAGGTTTGTTTATGCATGGACCTATGATTATCCTCATTTCAAGAATGAGGCAACGAGTATGGTTGAGGGATCTCATGGTCGGTTGAAGAGGATGCTCGATGTATGTCACAATGGGGTTGTTACGTTACAAGAAGGTATCCATGAGTATAGTAATCATGATTTGTGGAAGATTCAAAAAGAAATGGGAAAGAGTAGGAGCTCGTTTTGCACCAGTTATAATGAGGAAGAGAAGAGATTTCTTCGTTATATTATGTTCCGAGTATCTCATTGGGCGATAAATTATATGATGAAGCAACGTGCTATTTTTAAAAAGATGGAAGATCAAGGTATCGTGCAAGTTTGTGAATGTAAGACGATGATCGGTATAGGACTTCCGTGTCTTCATCGCCTCGGTAGATATGAAGACCATGTTCCGCTCGAGGATATTCATCCCTTTTGGAAGCAACTCTCATTCATTCCTGCTCATACATTCGAGGATACACAATCTTGGGTCGACACCGATGTGCATCGTGAAATACTTGAATCATACCCAACCATGAATCATGTGAGTAAACTAGCTTTGCGTGAACGCACCATTCTTTCCCTTAATCGTGTGATGACTACTGCTGAAGAACCAGAGATAGAAAAACCAATTGGTAGACCAATCAGCTCAACCTCTTTTAGTGAAATTAGGAAGGAAAAGAAGTTTCAAAAAATTACTAAGAGAAACCCCACCCTAGCAGAGTTAGTGGAAGCCGAGTACACAGCGGGGGAGAAGAAGCATAAGAGTGACCGGAAGATGGTGCTTACCCAAGAGAGTTCTGCTGACCCAAAAGCAAAAGTTCTATCCAAGGTTAGAGAAACAACTCAAGGAGTGGGAACATCATTAGTGTCATCGTGGGTAGGAAGTGCTCCAACGGTCGGTAATGAGGAATTGTGCACTCCACAGTCAAACCAACAAAGCGGAATGCAAACAATCGTACTTGAGGTTGGACCAATGAAGACCCCCAGGGATGCAAACACCGGAAGACCATTGAGGACCATTCATACAATTTACAAAAACTATATGAAGGACATCCCTTGGATCATCAGTGATTTCGTCATATCACATGACGACGTCGATGGGGATGGACATTGTGGTTACCACGTTGCTTGTGAACAGTTGGGGCATTTTAATGACGCGGATGCGATGGGGTTGAGCCAGGTAGAATATGTAAGGGCAGAGATGGCCGCTCAACTACTGAAGGACAAGGAAATGTATATTGATTTGATGCACCAAAGCGACACGATGGTTCAAGCTTATGAATTCAAGGAGTTGATGGCTAGTGTGAAAGGACGTAAGCGAGCTAAGACTGCTTGCTATAAATATTGGATGAAGATGCCTCAGTGTGGCCAACTTTTAGCGGATACTTTTCACTGTGTTGTTCACTCCTTCACTCCTAACTTTCCTTCAGGGAGTTTCACATTTATCCCCTCGAAGGCAGTTCGCACACCGGAGAATCAGAATAGAAGAATTGTTATGGATTTTGTGAAGGAACGCCATTTTATAGGGTTGAAGCTCGAGGACAAGTGTCCGCTACCACCGGTGCACCTGCATAATTCCAAAGGTACTTTTACCTTAAGTGCTCTGGAGTGGAAGAAGAATTACGAGTTTTCTTTGCAACTTTGGGCGATAACCGATAACGCTTTGCGTAGTATTAACATTCCTAACAAGTAGTGCGCGTGAGTTGTTTGAACAACTATATTTTGTAACTTTGGGCGATAACCGATAACGCTTTATTACGTATTTATAACTTTTTTGTAAGTGTTTTCTGCACTACATCGTGTTTTGAGTTCAGTGTCTTCAAAAGTTCAAAGGATCACAACCCAAATCGTCAAGGTAACTGCCAAAACCATGACGGATGAATACCAAATCGTCATACTTATGGGTCCAACCCATGACGATTTGAGGCAAATTTCGGGCAGAGAAGGGAACTTGGAAGGACCTAAATCGTCATGGTTTGAGTTAATAATATGACGACATAAACCTTAAATCGTCATATTATCTCTTTGAACCATGACGGGTTTAGGGAATGTCGGGCAGAGAAGGGAACTTGGAAGGACTTAAATCGTCATGGTTTGAGCTAATATAATGACGACTTCAACCAAAAATCGTCATATTATCTCGTTGAACCATGACGAGTTTAGGCAAATTTCGGGCAGAGAAGGGAATTTTGAAGGATCCAAATCGTCATGGTTTGAGTTCCTAATATGACGACTTGTGGGTAAATCAGTAAAATCGTCACATACGATTTTATATCCTTGACGACTTAGGCATTTAAACCGTCCCAATTGTTCATCTTTTACCTCAAACAGTCCTTTTACCCTATCGATCAATATGGCCATATGCAATCAAGAAATTGGTTCAAGTAGTAGTGGTTATGCATACCAGCTTAACTTAATAGAAAAGTTCAACTAATTCAACAAACAAAATAACCCAATTCAACAACTAAAGCTAATACAAAATATGTAGGGAAAGGTTGCCATAAGTTCATTCATTCATAGGGATTAAAGACGCGTCGTCCCTTCGTATCCACCATCTTTCGGCCGCGAATCATGTTGATGCGTACAACCCTATCACATTCAATACAACAGCAGCTATAGTGGGGCTTTTCCTGACGTAGTGTATACAAATGACGTTGATGAATCACACGTGGATCATCCTCGCGAATCGGTGGTGGGTTTTGATGATAAAGCTCAGAAGCAAATGGAATTACTGGATACTGACGATGACTGGGGCCAGGCAGATATTCAGGAACATAATCCCCCCGCAATCGTCGTGGGGGAGGTCGATCAACCTCTGAACCAAATGGATAGCGAGGAGGGCTGAGCTCTTTGAGGCTAGACAAAATAGCAATGACCATGAAATATATTGTCAAGGTTGGTGGAAGGTACGACAAAATAACAAAATCATCACTCACATGATAATAAGTAGAATGTACGAGAGCACAAAAACCAACTACATAGAATTTAGAGAACAAAAGTTTAACTAACAATTTAGTAATTCAACAACTAAAGAAATTGAAAACACTTTAAGGAAAGATTGTTCGAAGTTCACTCATTAGGATTGATAACACGCCCAGATCTGGTTACATCCCCAGATCTCTCAATCATGTTGTTGACGTATCACCCTTAGACAGGTTGAACAAAAACAACGAAGCAATGGTTCCATGTCACCAACTCTTTTTCGTCGAAGATTGACTACATTATGTGTTGAAAACAATGGTATGAAAACAAAGTTATGTTCAGCAAAGTTTTCCTCGGTTGGCAGTGGGAGTGGTAATGGAACTAGCTCACTCTGTGGAGCACTTGTCTCTCCAAGGCTGTATAGCATAACAAAGACCATGCATCAATATCGTCACGGTAAGGATGAACAACTTGACGACTCACAAACACATCGTCATGCTTTAGTATAACAATGTGACGACTTCTGAAAGTAAAGTTAAACCATTTTTCCTTTTTCTAACTCTAAAATCGTCACATACCTATCCTAAACCTTTACGACCATATAAATCAAAACAAATACGGCAGGAAATACTGGAACAAAATCGTCATGATAAGTTCTCTGATTATGACGATTTGAAAATTTGCGTACCCAGAATATGAACAATCGTCACGGACCTATATATAACCTCTACGAGTTTTATAAGTCGTCATGATATGTCTATCGAGCATGACGAGTTCTGCAAATGTTTTACCCAGAACATGATGAATCAGCATGGATTTGAGATTTACCTCGACGATTTTTCTTCTGTAACTACAAAAAAATTTACTATTATCATGCGAATCATAGTGTTTGTAGTAAACTAACCTCCTAATTGGAGACTCATCCATAAATGGCTGCTGGGGTTGTTGTTCTTGTGGTTCTTCAAGCTCGGGTTGTTCCACAACACTTGATCTTGATGAAACTCTTCCTCTTCTGCCTCTTCTCACATAAACCAATAAACCATTATTCGATTGTGTTTGACCAACCATATTTGTTTGCAACGTAAGTTAATCAACAATGTAAGTTAATCTACAAACCAAGCTTTTTCAAAATCCGAATTTTGAATATGTTAATTTTTTTTTGAAAATGGATTTTAGAGAGTAAGAAATGTAGTAGAGAGAAGAAGAGTGTGTTGTTGATAAGGATATATAGAAGAGGGTATTTGTTTAGGTGTTTTTTGATTAGTTATGTAGTTAAATTAGTAGTAAGATTAGTGTAAGGACTTTTTAGTATTTGTACACAGTTTTAGCACCCCTTATAAACTGGGGTGGGATATTTGAAGTAGTGCTCGCCCCCATGAAATATGGGCTCGCCCCCAAATTAGCCAGGTTCTTTTATCAAACTGATTCCAAACACAAAATAAAATTCAAGAATCAATACTCCAATAGTATGTTTAAGATTAAACCAAAGTTCATGCCAGTATGGCATGGGTTACATACTAGTTAAGGTTAATGGGAAAGCTTTCAAGTTTCTTGTTATGAAATTTTTGTGTCGGATTTTAAACGTTTTTTTTTACCAAACGATTCGAGATAATTTTATGTTTTCCGCTATTGTATTCAGTTTTATTAAGATGAACTTGTTTAGGTAATGGGGAGATTATACTACGTATGCTGAAATCATTTCACTTTTGATTTTTGGCCTAATTTGGAACTTCTTTATGTTATTAGAGTATTAAATAGCTTCGAGCAACACATTGTTTTATGATTGTTCTTACAATTGAAATAAAGAGATGAAGTTTTTACACCTGGAATTTGATTACTAATTGAAGAAATCTTGATCTAAATTTTTCAGAAACAGTCCCAACAAATGAACCTCAATTGTGGATGAAGGCGGTAGCTGGTTCACAATGTGTGACAGAAAAATTATATAAAAAAATCTCTGAAAGCATGGTGTAGATCATGAGGAAATTAAGTCAGATTCATGAGTAAAGAAGTTCACTGGTAAATTTTATTAACCTTCCTCAATAATGTAATGATTGTTTTTAACGTGTTTTTTATGAACAAGACGTGCTTGCATAAGTAGTTCGTATCGCGTTTCTTGTTGCACGAGTGTTACAAAATCTAGTTGTTTAGAGAGGTGTGAAGAGAACTTGTGGTGAACTTAGTGGTTGTTACGTTTTTCAGGTTAGTAATGTTCCTCGTTTGTTTTTGTTCCTAATCATTTGAATCAATTGTAACAGGCTGGTGGGTAATCAAGGAGAAAGGAAGAGTATTTCTGTTTTCCTGAAATTATTGTGCATAGTAATATGGTAGCATATGTGCATTCCTTAGTCTCTCTTCATATGTGCATAGTATTTCAGTTTTCCTTGTGATTGGGCTTTCGAAGGATTTTGATGAATCATGCTTTTTGGAATGCCAGCCAAGTAGGAGATAAGGTTTAGTATATATGTTTTGAGTTATTTATAGTCAACACTACGTAGCATTCACAATCATCTCATTCAAAACCCTTAAATCTACAGATTTATGTATCATGTTAAAACCTTCGCATGAATTCATATTCTTAGATGCAAATATCAATAATTATGTCTATTTGGAAACCCTAGATTTAGCTAAAGGAAACTCACTCAGCACACCGGTTATAATGTTTCAGCATTCTTGCAGTGGCTTACTCTTATGTATTAATTGTGTACTCGACTATGTTTTACCTACTCTAATAAGAAGTGTGCATGGTTTCATGTCTCTTGGGATCGTTAGTTTAACGGTTGATCTATTCCAATCCCCATATTACAAAGTTATCTCTCTGTTTTATAAAAAGTGATCTATTTTATATTATATACTAGTAGTGGAATCATTTCCAGAAAACCTCTAAAAAGACGTTTCAGAATCATCATACTATAATTAATGGATATAATCTGGATCACTGTTTTTAATTATGAGAGATAACATTGTAATACGCCAAACTAGCGCTATAAATACACATGAAACCATGGCTTCTCATTGGAGAAAAAGGAATGGTTATGTACTCCTTTGTGAAGATCCAATAAGTATGATATTGTTTCAGTACACAATTAGTACACAGGAGCAAGCCATAGCAAGGCTGCAGAATCATTATACCTGATGATCTGAGTGATCAGCCTTTTCAAAATTTAGGGATAGAAAAGGGATGTAACTATTGGTATTTCTATCTAAGAAAGTGTATTCATACGAAGGTTTATCATGGTGCATGAATCCTAAAGAACTCTGACTCCCTCCACTATCACCTTGCTACATTAAAAACTAACTCTCTTCATCCCAAAAAAGGGAGAGAAGTATGCATTTTGTAGTATTCATCATGATTTGTAAGTTGTTATAAGGTTGTACGTATTTATTATGGTTTCGAAGAAATTTATTGTTAATATTTTTTCTTTTGATTTGGTTGCATGGGAAAGCTTTCAAGTCTCTTGTGATGAAATTGTTGAGTGGCGATGGCTTAAATTATAATTATAGTCAAGTTGTTACTATTTAATTTTCTTGTGATGATATTGTTGTGTGTGTGTGTGTTTTTTTTTCTTTTTTTCTTCCCAAACGATTCGAGGTTATTTTATGTCTTTTGCTATTATTACGACTAGGTTGTTCAGCCCGTGCGTCTGCACGGGCCCTAATTCTGACGTCTGATAACAGTACGGTATGTAAATTCTTTTAGGGCCTCCAGGCGATCTACAACCGATGCTTAGAGGCCCAAAATTAAACCACTTCTTTTGAAAGAAAACCCAAATGCCCATTCAAGTGAAGTTTCAGGTTATTATACAATTTGAGAGCAAATGGATTGACATCTGCTTTGGCTTCGGATGTAGCTAAGAAAAATAAAAAAGGAGGAAAGCATATGCTGTCGCAAGAATAACGCCCAGCCTTTTTCGCCCATATAAATGATGCCCGTAGTCTTGAAAGCACAATGTGAGAGTCCAGAGGCTAACTGTAGCCAAAACATATAATCAAAATTTTGGAATCCAAGTCCCTTACACAGAACCCTTAACCTTAAGCTACCAAAAATTAACCCACTTGTTCTTCTCCCCAGCACCGAAATTTGTACAAATGTGGATTTACACCACGTTAACTCGGTATCATCAATTGCTTCATCCCAATTTCTAACTTTCAGATTAGTTTGGCTCTTTGCATTATGCTCCGACCATTCCCACATACCTGATTAATAAGATTATAAGTGTTAGTCAATCAGCTGTGTTACAATGTTTTTCAAAGTAAAATAACTTTCAGTAACTGTAAAAGTTCCATGTTATTAAACTATCTAGTCCCCTGAAGCATCCTTTATAAGCATATAATAATTTTTGAAACACATATTTGCATTGTAAGGTAGCTCTGGGTATCTCGACTTTTAAACCCAAAGTGATCAAACGACGGTGACCCGTCAGCTTAAGTATGGAATTCTATCCTGGACATGCCAATGTAATCGTTTATTCCACGTGGGCTAATTTACAAAGCTACCTCCATGTGACAAACATCACAGGAAGTGGTATCAGTAATACCCAAAATAGATCATAAATTCAAAATGACGCTTCATTCAGGGTATTACCTGATGGCAAATCCTCAACAGGAATGGACCTTGTTTTGGGGTTTTACTTATATTAGTATCTGATGTCTACGTAATGGGAATCTCCGTTAGTCTGATTTTATTCAAAAATATGTTTCTCTTAAATGGTGTCTTAATAAACTTGTTGTACTTTCTGTCTTAAAGTTGTTATCCTTTGATGGAGTACTTATCTTGACACTGCCAGTGAAACATCTGAGTAGTCTATTCAAGTGATCTGAGAGGCAGTATAAACATCTGATGAATTGAATTTTTTTTTGAATGTGACTGAGAAGATATTATGGCTTGGGTTTTTGATCTGTAAACATTTTGTAAGTGATGCTTCCTGTTTATGATAGCCTGGTAGATTAGGCTCTCGAGAGTTTGTATTCTTGTTGTATAACAGATGGATGTTGAAACAGTTGTCATACTTCAAATAATCCAGAACATGAATACCATCAAACATCTACATATACAAAATGTTGATATTTCTATTTTGGAAACTTCATCTAGATAGAATCTTCGTGTTCATCTCAAAGTCCAACCTTTTATCTTGCCGTGGGGGTGCAGAAGATGATGGCGAAATTGAACTGCAGCCAGTATGTAGTCAATGTTGCTGGTTTGCAATTTGGGGTCAGTTAATGAAGCATTTAGACTCTTGGGTCGTGATGATGAGATGTCTAGTTGAGTATCAATTTGGTCAATTTGATCTAAAGCTAATAGTTAATTTCAGGTATTTTGTCTGTTGTTGATTCTGGGGATGCCCAATTTATTGATTTTCCTCCATTGCTTGGTAGAATCTGAGTGATGTACTCAACGCTTTATGCATAATGGCATGTTGATGGTTTGCTGTTGTGCTGTATTGCATATAGTTATTCGGCTAAGTTCAATGTCTTGGGTGGATGTAGATTGAAGTATATCTAACCATTAAAATGAAAGATGTCATGGAACATACTGTCAGTGTCAGTGGAGTGTTGTATGGCCAAAATGATGGCCGGTCTGACCATTTTCATACTCCACTACCGGATTAAAGATAAAAAAAATTGGTGTCTAACCATGACTGAATTAGAAATATTACCATGACTGAGACTGACGTCCAAATTAACTTTTTTGGTGAAGAATTAAAAACAGATCAACTTTGATGGTCTTGAGTCTCGCTAATGAGTCACCACATGCACAAAAATGGTATCACCCATCTGCGATACACTCGGGAACGGGTTCTTCAGTTCAGGGGGCTACACTAACTTAATACAGAGTCATTGGAAGATCATAAATTGTTGGCAGACAATACGTACAGAAAACATGTTGAAATGTTGGTGAGCATTCCCACATCCCACAACAGTTGCTCAAAGTAACAGACTGCCAATGTAAAAGATAACTACTGCTCGGAGGACATTACTGGCAGAGGAGTTGGTTTGTAAAGCTTTAGGTTCAAGACAGGCCAGGGCAGCAAACAATCTTGTGAAGAAAGCAGGGCAACTATCTGTCTGAGTTTGTAGGTCCTTGAAGTAGTTGCTATTCAAAAATGTACGATAGTAACCATAGCATGTAGCTTCTAATTATTGGTCTATTGCTGGCATGTTCTTGCCCTCATTTGTATGGACTGTGTTATTATGTGAAGCATGTTTTGAAATTAGGTTTGTAACATAATGTACAATGCCTCTATCCGAGGTCGTTGCGAACTCTTTACCTCCCTAATTAAATCCAGGGAAGGCGTAGTGAAATCCAGGGAAGGTTTAGTGGTATAGTAGGGTAAGATCGGTTACATTTTTCCCATGGACATCAACATAGAGATCATCGTCTCTGGGTTGACATATACGAATCATGATTGTAAGGGTTAAGACTCTAATTAGGGACACATACCTCATTGCAAACTTTAAATGGATAAACAAATGCGAGCACAACGGGCCCTGGTTATAAGAAACTATGGTCATGAACAACTATGGGCCTTGGTTATATTAACATATACCCATATAGACATCTGCTACGCGGAAACCGTACCCGAAACTGAGCATCTGACCAAAGCACAATTGCTGAACCAACAGTTGAAGAGCAATGATTTTATCTCCATTAATGGAAATATTGTTGGTGTACTAAGCTTTGCAGTTTTTATACTGAGTTATCATTGTCATTGTAAGCATGTACAGTTTTAGCCTACTTAAGTCACAACTCTGTCTGCGGGGTCGAACCCACACCTACATGATTAAAAATCATGTGCTCTTCCATTTGAGCTAAGACAACAAATATTATTTGTTAATGCAAGAAAGATTTAATGAACACTAACATATGAATGATCATTGGACTGTTTTATTAAGAAAACAATACTGACCATTAGAAAGCATCTGCCTACCGTTTTTTTCAACGAAACAATACTCACCATTGGACCTATGGATAGGCATCTCCTCGCGAAGATTCAGTATCCCCAATATCAATCATGCTAACGAAGAAGACTGTGAGAGTTTTGCTTACCCCACAATATTGTGGTGGATTGTCCAACATAAACGTAATATACTCAACAATCTTCTTTTGCCTAATTGTGTACTCATCATGATTGAGCACATCATAGTGGTACTCATCCTGATTTAACACACATGAGCTAATTTCTACCAACGTACACCTTTCTTGTCCTTGTCGGACTTAGGTTGTTTCTCTACGAAACAACAACCATTAAGGCATTTGCACATATACTTATTATATATTTGGACTGAGGTAAAACTTACCTCTAAGAATTTTACTATTGCTTCATCTTGTCCTTACAATTGAGTTGGAAACACCAGATAGACCCCTATGTGTCACCCGCCTATTCATTTTGTAAATCTGGCACCCCGCCTATACAATTAAAAAGCAATCCATATATATATACATTTGTCAAAGTAAGATGCAACATATAGAATTAATAATGGATTGAGACTTATTTATCAGATTCGACCTTACTACAGTTGGAAGAATAGCCATCAACTAAGAGTAGGCAGTTTTCAACCCCCTATTCAGTACTCAACAAAACACTCATGTTTGCAACTTATATTTGACCTGCACTATCCTAATCCAAACTAACACAAATCTCAAAAATTCTACTCGTGCCGTGAGTAGATCCACATTATACCGTGTGAAACAAAACTTAGTGGGCCACTAACCTAAACTTTACATGCACCCATCCAAATGGTATAGTCACAACGTCTCTACCTCCGGATTGATTCACGGGATATTTTGCTAGATATATTGCGGTATGTATAGCATTGCTCCACAAATCTAGATGGAAGAAAAGTAAACACAATTAGCAGCAAACAACCCCTAAGCAGCAAACAACCCCTAATAAATCCAAGGAATTCGAATTAAATTACACAGGAGTTTGATATTTGAATTTTCACCTAAATTAATGGAGTTTAGTCATAATGTGTTTCTTAAACTTTCATTCTCTTCATCTTACCAAGGATCCAGCAATAGCTCTGCTGCAGGTAACATGCATCAATTGTTCATTGTAACAACGGTGATTATGCATCAATCAGGCTTGTGTGACTGTTACACTACTTTAGAGTCAAATCCAATGAATTACCTCAAGAATGTATCTATACTACGAATTAGTAATTATTTATAGACCATAAGTTAAAAATACCTGCAGCCTTTACTAACAGAACATATGCAGGAGGGGTCTTAGAAAAAAATGTAAAACCCTTGACCTGCTTGCTGAACTTTTACATCGTATGTGGCTATACCGAAGAATTCTATGCAATTAAAACCTACCTATTGGTTATAGTAACTACACTGACATGCAACCTTCCTCCTAGAATTAACCTTCATTACAGTCTTCCTCAAAAAAACAACAAAGAGAAGACATGGCTAATATTTGAGAACATTATATAAAAATTCAAGGCAACTGTGAATTATACAAAAGTTCAAGGCAATTGAGCAAGTAAATGATTACCATTCATGCGATGTCCACACCATTTTACCATGTTCTCTCTTTCTTTGCTGCAATTACACATGGTACGGCTAAGGCTGGTCTAAAAACAGAGAATCCAATCTGTAGTTTACATGAATTACGAATATAATTTCAGCATCGTCAAGAGCACATTAATTTTTCTGTGAAAAAGGGAAACAATTGATGTTATTTTATTTGCTGCATTCACAAAGTTCAGATTGCTTGATCCCTCACCGTATTTTAAGCTTGTCTACATATAACATATGCATTACAAAATAGCCAAAATCTAGGAGTGAATGAACCACAAAACTATGAACAATATATATATTCCAAAGATATCAATCCCATAATTGATCAAAAATCAAAAAAGAAAAAAACAGAAAGAATTGATTTTCAGCCACATTTAAACATCGTGTCTCAAACCCAAAAATTATTAAGTCACAAACAAATCAAACCCAAAAATTAACCATTACCTCATCGGGGGATTTCCATTTGGTCTATTAGTCTAGCCATGCTATTTTGATGTATGTTCGCCAAAACGCCTACTGCCGTTTCCCTGGTAATGGAGTCGGATAACATTCAATCCTTCTGCGAATGACAATCCCCTATTAAAAGGTTACTGTACCTGGTATATTGCTCGTATAGGGGTTTGGAAGCTCAGGTAGGTCGCCGTGTATTTTTCACACTGTGGATCACATGCCCTGCCATTTTTGTGTTACTGGTTGCTGCAAGCCAACATTATTTTAAAGGTGAACTTTTATATTTGGGTGGTGTGACATACACAGTAATATCAAAATAATACTTAGCTCAATTAATGTATGAAGACTGAATAGATGGATCCGTTCATCGTAGTTGAACTTTCAAAATTAACATCTTGTGTACATAAGTCATAAGAAATAATCCATGGCTTTTTATTTTAGAAACAACAACCACAATGACAACTCTATGGCCAAACGATTGACATATGTGAACAGAGAATTTGATGGAAGTCATTTATCAGATTGAATTCCTGTTTATACAGACAAACCTATGGTGACGTCGTATAAAGAGGGCACCTAAAAGTATAAGCATGTTTAGGTCACTTATGGTGAACCTAACAGATACGACGCAGAAAAGATATACTTTTCTTAGCATGTTTAGGTGCTGGTAGTGCCTATCAATTTAAAAATAGACACGATATCAATCTTCCTTTTTCGTAGTCTAAATGACGCAGTCCTACTAAACGTTAAAGCATAACACACCGTAGTGGCAAAATCTCCACCGGATATCAATTTAAACTGGAAAGCTTCAATTATGACTACCTCAAAAAAATAATCAAAAAAAAAAAGACTACCTCAAATTTGTTGAGCGTCCTAAAAGTTGATCCATTGGGGCTCTCCCATGCTCCAATGGTAAACATCTTCTTCAAAGGCTTGTGCAATCCCAAGATGGACAGTGGTGTGAAGAAAATTACAGAAGGAGCTCTGTCAACACTGAGAAAAGAACCCAGTTCTGGAGAGGCAAAAAATCATTTTACCATGAGTACTTAAGAGGACTATTTACTCCTACCATCAAGTCTAACCCTGGAAAGGTTCAATCTAGTATCTATTTGTGTTATTCGTATCATTCCCCTGAGCAGAACCTGTCAACGAAGAATCATCAAAAAAAATTAAAACACTAATGTCGTCCCAGAATAAGACACATAATCATCATTCCAAACTCGAGCAGAAAACCTATTCTGGTAGGTACAACCAAGTAATG
>JAJJMA010146844.1:9865-34887 GCA_023529015.1 Papaver nudicaule
ATTTTTTTTAAAATTATTATTTTATTCCAAAAATTCAAAAAAAAAAAAAAACTAAATTTTCTTTCTTTTAGTTTTTTGTTCATGGCGAAAGAAATTTCTAACTTCTATGGTGATTTAGATCCTGAAGAACTGTTTGAGTGGCTTGAAGAAGTAGAGTCGTTTTTCAGATACACAAGGATATATAATAGCGATGATCAAGTGAGACATGTTGCATGCAAACTCAAGGGAAGAGCAGCATCTTGGTGGAGGGGCATCTGTCACGAACGATGGATGTATAGTCAAGAACCTGTGCGTAGTTGGGTAAGAATGCAAAAATTGATTTTAGAAAAGTTTGTATCAAAATATTATGGAGTACAACTGCATTTCAAATATAAATCTTGTCTACGTGAAGAACAAAAAGAAAAAGAACTTAGAGAAACAGTTTTGCAAAAAGATGTAGCACAGTTAATATCATCATCAACACAAACATCTTTTAACCGCACAATAAGCCCCATTGTCGAGATTAATTTACTTCCGCCAGCGGAAGAACGGTTAGACAAGAAAGCTGAAGTCGTAGAAGATGCAGAGATTATTGAGTCTCGATACGAGGTAACTTGTATATCAACAGTTCCTCAAATTGATACCATAAAAGATTCAACAGTTGAATACTCACATGAAGATGAAATTCCTGGAGAAGAATCTATTATTCAACTTCAAAAAGATGATGCACTTTCCTGTGGAAACGAGAATATTGAATATTCATCTTCTGTTGAAACTGCAACTGTTAATGCGAGTTTTACGAATCGTATGGACATCAACATGGTTGGTTTACATGGACCAGTTGACATGACTTACTTCAAGTCGTCCTTCAACATCAACTTGCTCGGTAAGGGTTATTTTTATCCTTCTTATGATTACCCTCGCAATATATTTGATCGTGGAAAAAGTTTTCAAATTGTTCCGAAGTTTACTTCTTTTCATAGTTATGAACTTTATTTGGGTACTTCAATTACTTCTATCGTGGTTTCTATTATTGCGTCAATTTTGGTGGATGCATACAAGGGAACGTCTGTTCATGGTATAAATTCGAAACTTCTAGATACTTTTGTGAAAGAAGAAGAGAAACCACCTGATACTATTTCGGGTTTCTATTCAATGGTTGTCGTTGCACGACATAAAGAAGCTGAAAGTTTTCAAAGGTCACCCCAGGATCTCAAAATTGAGGGCATTAACCTTGAGGACAAGGTATTTATAAGAGAGGGAGGAATGATAGTGGATAATCTATGGTTAAAGAGGATGTTAAGAATGATAGTGTTTGTCAATACTCGGATTAAAAAGGATGCAAACGACATAATAATGATATACACTTGGATATCTTTTGAAGAACATGAAGAATGTTCAGTGGAGACGTTATTTGATATTACTCAAGAGGCCAGACGATACGTTGGAGACCGAAGACTCGGATGGAGGTTTCTAATGGAGTCGATGTATTTTTACCATGAGAACTCGAGGACGAGTTATTTTCAAGGGTGGACTGATGTAGGACATCAAGGGTCCATGGCTTTCTTGTCGGCTACTCTAAGCCTTAGCTTAGAGTCTTAGTAATTTATCTAGAATATTATTTTTATTTAGAGTTTATCTTTTATTGAGTTTATCTTAGTTTAGTGTTTATCTTTGTTTAGTGTTTATCTTAATTTAGAGTTTATCTTGATCTAGGAACCCTAATCCTAGCATATTAATAATATAATAGGAGTACTTTTTAAAGCTCCCACATTCATCCTCCCATCAAGCTCGAATATTAGAGCTCACGGCCCCGCCATAGGTGTTTTGACCAATCAGAATATTTCGAAGTTTTGGGCTTGGAATAATTTCGCAGGTTAAATACTTAAGCCCGTCGAGACCGAGGGTAATTTGGAGAAACCGGGAGTGCTTTCCTAGGTCGCGGAATTCCTTCGGACAGAGGCAGTATCTCTCCTCTGTTTTGCCTCTTTCTTCTCCTTATTCTCCATCTCTGCGGCAACATCTCAAGTTTTGCAAATTTATTAAATTTGTAACCAAATACTCTCTATCGGTCGAGTCACTTCTTCTGTGCGTCTCCTCTCTTTTCTTCAGAACCCTAACGCCAAATTTTTACACCTCCTAATTAAAGTTGTGTTCTTTTTCGGTTCTTATTATCTTTTCGGATTTAGTTCATGAATCTAATTGTATTTTTAGTTATTTTTTGATTTCTTCAGTTTCTTACAGCGGCAGAGTGGAATCATAAGGGTTGTGATCGGAGATTTGGTAATACTATCTATCAACCATCAATGGAAAATCTTCCAGTTTTCAGTTTCTCACAACAAAGGAATAGATTGTTGTACGTGTTAATTTTTGTTTGATGTAAATTAGATTGTTGTCTCTTTTATCAGAGGGTAATTGATGTTTGATGTAAATTAGGGTAGGGATTAGGGTAGATTGTGTTGCACTATTTGCATGTACCAGGACAACCAGCTATGAATGTAGGTTTGCGGTAGTTAATTTGTGGTTTCAGAGTTCAGATAATAGATGTATATGAAACTCACGTGTTAATCACACTACAGGCACTGCAGGCTAGATCTATAGCTGGCACGGTAGGATTGCGGTCTTTTCCTGTATCCGGACAACCAACTTCCAGCGTATATATTCAACAGCGAATATCTTAGTTATGCCATTCAAACAATTGTAACATGTTGCTCACTTGCTTTTCATATTGCAGGCAATGTCCATTGGTGGTGCAGGAGGACTGCAGTCTGTATATGTACCGCTACAACCAACCATGGTGGTAGGTTTAGAATGGTTGATGTTTGCACTAAGACAAACCGGACCTTAAACTAACGTGTTGATAATTCTACAGGCAAAGACAATCGCTCGAGCTGGAGGTTTGCAATTTGTACCTATACCCGAACAAGCGCCTTTAAGTGTATGTCTTTCCCTTGGGACTTTTACTGAATTCAAACATTTGCTTTCCTGTAACTCATGTGTTATTAAATTTCATTCCATCTGTTCATTGAACTCACAAAATAATCTTACCTCAGGGAAGATCCGCGGGTCAGATAAAGAGGTGGGCAGAGAAGCGGAAGAGAGATGAGGAAGAACGCCTAGAGGCGGAACGGAGCTAAAGAGAACGGCGGGATTATTTGAATCGCGTATCATTGCTGGAGGCTGAACGCCTCTCGAGACTAGAACAACAGGTAATATTTAAGACTAGCAAGTCAGGAACTCTTTCTGGGATGTTACATGTAACACAAGGTGTAGTGTTTCAAATTTTTTTGATTTTAGGATTCAGCGCATTTTCAGTCATGAGATCCCATAATTCGCGCGGGTCTCCCATTGCAGGCTAGAATGGAGCAGGAAACGAGAAGGGAAAGAAAGCGTCAGGAAGCAGAACAAAGGTCAAGGTTACAACGGGTGCATAATGAGCGCGTTCTAGAAGAGCGAATGGCACAGGAGCAGGTGAACCGAAAGTTTACAATTAGTGCAGGATTCTTTTGATATTAAATCATATGTTTGTTTTCATACATCTGAGACGACGTCAATGTCGTGTGAATGAACAAGCAAGGATTGAAATATCCCTGGCTCTTCAGACTCCTGTTCTATTCTGGTGATATAGCTTGGTAAATTCTGGGTTATGAGTCATAGCTTCAGGTCACAAATAAAAAATCAACTCATTAGGAATGTGTAGTATATTTCTTCTAATACATACCTAATCCCTATTCTCCTAGATCCAAAAACAACATCAGCAATTGCCTATCCAACAATATATTTCAGTCAATTACATGTTCCTATAAAGGAGAACCGTGAAGAGAGAGATGGAATTGGAAAATCTCAGGTATTGATTGAATTATCTAAGTTGCTTCTGTTTTACATCACCTGAGGTTATAATATTGTTCAGAATGTTAGCTTTGCGTTTTTGCTTTATGTAGGGGTCTGGGCTTGAAGGTTGCTCTAGGGGTAGTGCTGCCAGTCAAGTGTTGGACGGACCTGATCTCGGATTCTTCACCAATATGCAACAGAGGTTGGTATTCATTCTTAATGTTATAGCACCATGTTGGTCGCAACATTACACTGGGTGTACCAAAATATATCTCGAAATCATCCACCCTAAACACAACTGCTGTATTGGTTTCCGTGGTATGAACCTTACAGATTTTTTTCGCCCAATAGTTGTGTCCGTTTGGGCTGAGTAACGTTAAAGACATGATTCTCACAAGCTCTGACTGATTAACCTTTCTATAACCATCGAGGCAATGTTACTAGAACGTTTTTCGTTTCAGGGCTTGATGAGGTTGGCTATGTCCTTGACGGGTCTAGAAAAGCGACCCATCAGAAATTTCTTTCAAACGGTATGGGGTATAAATTTCCTACTATAACTCTTATTGTATGTTCTAAATTGAGTTAACTTCTAAATTGAGTTAACTTCTGAGATTCCATATCAAGTTAAAGTCCGGCATATATGTGTATTTAAGGGGCTTTTGAGGTGTGTCTTCGGCCACTGAAAAATAAGATTTAGACTAATATCTAGAGATCCTGCGTCACCAACTTTGTAGATATGCTTACTTTGCTTGAAGCAACAAATAATATGTCGAAGGATCCCTGGAACAAGGTTATTTCAATTTTGTACTATGAACTTTAATTTTTTTTATGATTGGTCAGTTACTGGCTAATTTTAACATTGTTGCGTTTGATGTGTTTGATAAAGTAGAATAATTATTTTTGTCTAGCCAAAGAATCAAGCTCTATGCATAGGTGTTCAGGAAATAATTATTTATTGCAATTCTTAAGTCCTAACATCAGTCTCTCCTTCTATACCAGTTTATACGTTTAACAATGATATGGATTCCCTCTCATTCGTGTTAACTACAATGCCTTGCAGATGGTTTTGACGGCTAATTCACATTTCCTCTCCCGCACCAGTCCTGCTTTATGTGTAAGTCTCTACATAACGGTTTCACATATAGATGGTTCAATGTGTTAACTAAGTATCGGAAATTTGAAATTGCATCTCAAGCTACTTTCTTGAAAGCCTTAACTTCTTTCCACATTTTGAATCCAAGTTTTATGTACAAAAGTCGTGGTTTTTTCTTATTTTTAGTGTCGTTTATATAAGCAATATTCAGAATGTAGAGAAAAAGCCAACTCTATTTGCGTAAGTCCTAAGATTATAGTACTCATTGATGAAACTTAGAACTCATGATAGGATTAAAATATGCCTCAATTAAGTACAGTAGGGCTTTGATGCATTTTTAGTACAATTTGAAGTTGGCTGTGCTTGGATGTTATACACAATTTGAAGTTGGCTATTAGGAGTTAGGAGTTAGTAACTGCAGTGGACTTGAACTGTTAGCGCAAATGAACTTAAGATTGCATTTTAACTTACTTAATACACTTTTAACTTTGTTGGATATGGCGAAACCAAATGAAAATTAGTAAAACATGTTTTTCCATTTAAGAGGGTATGTAGCTAATAAACTCAATTTGATAAAAAAAAAAAAAAATCAAGGACACAGATGTACAAGCCCGTAGGACGGATACTGTTAAGGGAATTACCCAAGTGAGATACTTGGTTCATATTGTTTAGAAAGAATATAATCAGATTACGGAGCAAAAAAAAAAAAGAGAAAAGGATATAATCAGGTTGATGTTATTGTAGTCCAGACTCGAATTCTTCAATGTATGTAACAAGAGAAAGAAACCACTTTGTTGGTGTTGAATTAAAACGATTTGATTAAGCCTTGAGAGACTGCAAAGAGACCAGAGGTTAGAAACTAATAGATGTATTCTAATGTGTTCTAAATAATTAATGCAATTTGAATGATATATCTATAGATTTAGTACGGAATATATGTTAGAGGGAATGATGGATTGACTGTGAAAGTCTCCATCAATGACATATGAAGAAGTTGTTACTTTTGTGTTTCATATGAAACGTTTTTGAAAAAGCAGCCTTTTAGCAACATGTCGTAATAGTCTTGCTTCTATGCCAAACTAAGCAGAACTATGTAAATTAAGTTAACCTTAACCAGCTATTTATATGTCATGTTTGCTGCCACCGATATCCTATAGATCCAGGGGGAATGGTTCTGAGTAACTTAATACAAAAAGGAAAATGAATATAAACAGATTCATAACCTGTTTGCTAGCAAATTTCTTTTTAGCTGTCATGGGAATGAACGCTGCATTTTACGTTTACATTTTTGCTGAGCTTAATTTGCTAGCAAATTTCTTTTTAGCTGTCATGGGAATGAACGCTGCATATTGCGTTTACATTTTTGCTGAGCATAATTTGTATTTTTTGATTTGCAAAGGTTTATTACCATAAGACATGATGTTCTTGGTGGGTTAAGGTGTTATCGAGGTGGTTTGGCCATTTGTAATTTGCCATTACTTGGTTGTACGTGGTGCCTACTCAATTTTCTCATCTCTTTCTTTGTACTGAAATATTAAGTATCAATTGGTTATCTGATCAACTTTGAGATGATGATAATGTGCCATTATTTGTTATTCAGGAAGACGACGTTAGTGTTCTTAATTTTTTGATGCTTCTACATCGACCTGTTCTACTCACGAGAATGAATAATCAAATTACATGAATAGATATGAGATAGAACCTTTCCAGGGTTAAACTTGATGGTGGGAGTAAAGAGTCCTCCAAATACTCATGGTAAGTTAACCTTTTCCCTCTTTAGTGTTAGGTTCTTTTTTTTCGTGGTGTTGATAGAGCTCCTTCAGTAATTTGCTTCATACCACTGTTCGTAATTTGGAATTGCACATGCCTTTAAAGAAACTGTCAACCATTGGAGCATGGGAGAACTCTATCGGATCTATTTTTAAGATGAAACTTAAGAAGATTGAGGTAATCATATCTTTGTATAATTGAACCTTTCCTGGTGGTGATTTTTTAAAAAACAGTATGTTATGTTTTAACCGTTAGTCTGGGGACATTTCCACGAATAGACATTACCGGCACCTATAAACACTAAGAAAAGTTAATCTTTTCTGCATCCTAATATTTTTAGATGCCCACTCGATATGACGTCAACCATAGGGTTGTCTTCAATTTGATAAACGCCTTCTTATCAACTTCATTAAAAGCAAGTTAGTCACTTTGTCCCTCTGGGCCTCTTCTTAACAGTCGAGTTTTAAGATTGTTAATGCCTTTCGAAATTTTGAAGCACATTCTCTAATTACATGTGTCAATCTTTTGGCCCAGTTATGGTTTATCTCTGAAACGACTTTTTGCCATCCGAAATAGACTAAAACCCAGTGAAAAGATTTTGATTTTCAATTTCATTAATTTTTGTGTATGCAATGCAATTACTAGACAGAACTATGAAGCCTTTAAACCTCTATAATGAGTTACTGCTGCAACTCTTAACTGATTGGAGAAATTTAAAAGTCATCTCTACGCTGTATGGCATTATCAGATAAATTATACTATTATCTATCAATTTTTTATCGCAGAAATGTGGATGGGTTAGTAAAATAGACGCAATCAGAAAGTGCATGAATCACCATACTCTTGCACTTGGATACATGATTTTGTAGTTGTCTGCTACCCTGATTAGTATATATATCTTAAAATTGATTGCTTTTTAATTTTATAGGCGGGGTGACACAGAGGAGTCTATCTGGTGTTTCCAGCTCAATTGTAAGGAGAAGATGAAAAAAGAGTAAAATTCCTAGAGGTAAGTCAGTACAACTATATATTTTCCTAAAATGCCAAGTGTATTTGGCAATGCTGTAATGGTTGTTGTTGTTTAGTAAAGCAACAACCAAAGTCCAACAAGGACATGAAAGGTGATGGTAGTGTGTTAAATCAGGATGAGTGCACAGTTAGGCAAAAAAAGATGGTTGAGTATCCTTCGTTTATGTTAGACAATCAATGACAATATTATGGGGTAAGCAAAACTGTCATAGTCTTCATTAGCATGATTAACATTGGGGATACCGAATCTTTGTGAGGAGGTCAGTATTGTTTCCTTAATAAAACGGTACGCTTTTTGATTGTGAGCGCCAAGTAGGGAATTAACTAAATTCTCATTTACATGTTAGTGTTCATTAAATCCTTCTTACATTAACAAATGATACTTGCTGTCTTAGCTCAAATGGAAGAGCACATGGTTTTTAACCATGTAGGTGTGGGTTCGACCCCTGCAGACAGCGTTGTAACTTGAGTAGGCTAAAACTGTACATTTACAATGACAATGATAACTCAGTATAAGAACTGCCAAGACTAACACCAACAATACTGCCATTAATGTAGTAGGAACGTTTTTATTCACTCCTTTTGATCTTTTTTTTGTTGGAAAAAACGAAGTAGGAAGGAGGCCTGTAAAGCCCGTCCATGAAAAAGGAGTATGGGCTGGAGCCCGTGCGAACGCACGGGCTGTTACACTAGTATATATAGAGAGGCTATTATCTCTTGAAAAGAATCAATCTTATCATTATATAATTTTACCAATTAATATTGAAATCTCTTTCAATACTTATTCTCTCATCTCTTTTTATCAATCTTATTCTCATCTTTATTCGTTTCTCATCTTCTGCAATCTCCGTATTGCCTTCTTCCTATCTGTCATACGTTAATTACCCGAAACACATCCGACAAAAAATAGTTTGTTGCTGTCTGCCTTGTCTGTTAAGGGGTTCCGGCTGATAAGTTGCATTTTCCTTGGTTATTTAATTGTTTTTGACAAGTGACAGCCTTAGAGACCTCAGGAAATGCATGGTTAATGTTCAGCAGTAAACACGTAACAATCTTTTAGTGAGTAAATCGGTGTGGGATGCGCGGAAAGCAAAGCCCTATGCCAGAATGAGAGACTTCACTTCACTTTGTGACATTAAAAGATAGCGGCCGGAACAAGATCCCAAATCTTTCTGCCACTCCTAAGCAAGCACATAAGGATGACGGTGGAGGTTGTCAAGATTTTGTAAGAAGGGAACAAAACATACCACACTTGATTAATCAACTTTTGAAGCACATGCAGCAAGGCAACTTATATTTATCAAAAGTCGCACTAAAGGATTATCATGCTCTAAGGTAACGACTATTAATTGTGAAGTTTGAGAAGAAATGACTATCGCCGTTATCAAAGATGGTATTGTTCAATTCGAAAATTTAATAACAAGGATGGCAAGAAAGAAATAAGTTATGAATTGATCTACATAATGCTAACCCTCCTGGATATTTCACACTCAGTGATATGTCACTGAAATTGAAGTACAAAAATGTTGTAGTTTCTACTATGTCACCCGTGTTTTTAGCTGTAAGTGGCTGCCTGATCATAACCATAATTATAACAAGAACCAGTGGTATCTGTTGTGATTGAAGACCCACTCTGTGATTGCCGATTGTAGTAATCATATTTAGTACAAGTACCCTATGGATTAGTTTGACCAGACACTTGGTACAACCCAGAAGAATATCCACCTGATGTTGGTTGAGGTGGATATCCAGGATAAGATGGCTGGTTAACGCTGCTACCCTGAGGTGCAGCAGCCTCGTTACCTTTAGGATGATAATACTCGGATGAATCTACACAAGCATCAAATTCTTTCAGTTTGATGCTCAAGAGTCCTAGAAGTCTTCCTGCTTTCAGTCTGTACCCATCCAATGTATATTTTGTTTCACCTCCCTTGAAAGGTTCTATGAGATTATTCATTTCCATACATAAGCAATCTAGTTGCATCCTCAAAAGCATGTATTCTTCTCTTTTTCATTGGATTACTTGGGAGATCCCGCTACTCTCTGCTTGGGCGGTCTCTTCTGGCTTCTTTGGCACCTCAACCCCGCTCTCTTGTAATGCATAAGCAAATCCCACTTCGGATTGTTCTTCGTTATAAATTGTTTTTAAAATATCCTTTTCTTTCATAAGATGTATTTCCTTGTCCATGATCCACTTTTTGTGTTCTTCAGGAATATCTTCTTCAGATTTGTTATAGACACCCCACAGAAAATGCTCAATGCTAGTTATTCCTTTAGATGCTCTGTGATACCTGAGCTGGAGCTTATAGCCATCTACTTCGATACTTTTCATTTCATCTTCGAAATTCAGCAGCAGAGCCTTGACGATGTTCAGATCTTCCCATACATCATCTTTTGTGGGATAACCATGACGTTCGAGTTTAGTTTCTACGCCTTCCAAATATCGGCTCAAGACTTCTCCTTTCTCTTTGAATGAGTAACTTACCCAATTTTCCAGAAGGCTATGCACTGGAACCATGTTCTTCGTATTGAGTACCTATTCAAGCTGCTTAACGATGACTCTTTGTGAAGAGCTTGCAGAGAATATTGGCTGATCCAAAAAGCTAGGTTTGTACTCGGCTGATTTTCAGGCAAGACACGAAACTCGCAGGTTGATTTCGAATTTCTGAATTTATTACTGATTTATAGAGGCGATTTTCTTGAGAGTTTTTTTTGGAAAGCAAATTCTTACCGGAAAAAGATAGAACCAAAAAAAAGGAAGGAAACTCTATGACCGCAAATAAGAGTTTGGTAAAACTGTACAATACATAGTTAGTCCCTCAAGAGGCAAACGATGACTCTCCCATACGGAAAACTTTAGACTATTCAATACCCCTCTATCCTCGAGTACCGATTAGCCGTCGAATTTGGACAAGCAAGGTTTCCCAAAGCTGCCTCAATTGATAGGGGAAGGCTTAGCTTAAGGGTTCACTTACTATATATTGAGATCTTTTTATCAATTGATAGGAGTACACCGTTTCTCTCCATCACAATTTATAGAAACCCTAGTTAGACCACCACCTATTAACCAAGTCCGGTCCCCCAGTCATATTCGAGATAACGATTCAAACCCTAGTTAGACCACGTTCTGTTCAACCGATTGCGTTGCACATATTGAAGTTTTGGTTTCCTAATTCATTAACACCTCAGAGCCTTGGATCTCCTATAAATACACGCAAACTGCTAACCCATTCTTTCGTAATACATTCTTCTGTGTCTTGTAAGTATCTTTTGTTGGGAGAGAAAGCAATATATCCACAATGAAGGTTATTTCTGCATATTTGCTTGCAGTTTTGGGAGGAAACAAGGAACCAGCTTTTGAAGATATTAAGAACATCTTAGGTTCTGTTGGTGCTGCTGATGACTCTGATGAACGGATTCAACTTCTTCTTTCTCAACTTAAGGGTAAAGACTTGAATGAACTTATTGCGTGTGGGAGAAACAAATTATTTGTTTGTGTTCCGGTGGTGGTTAATGCGATAGGAGATGGTGGTGCTGGGCCTGCTGGCAGCGTGGCTGAGCCGAAGAAAGAGGAAAAGGTGGAAGAGAATATTGATGAAGACTCTGACGATGATTGGTCCGATCTGTACTTTGGCGACCCCCTTAGGGAAGATTGGTGAGGGTCAAACTTGTTAATTCTATTTGTTGCACATCTTCTCTTTTGGTCCAGCGACCAATTTCATACATGAAATTTGATGTTTTTGTTTGATCTTATAATAATCACTTCTTAATTGCAATTTTGGCTTAATTCCTATTTCTCACACTTTCGTTCAAATACCTTAGAATGTGATTCATTTTTGTTGGATTCGAAGAGTTTAGCTTAATGCAACCGGAAATTTGGTTCTACAAACAATTTAAGTGGCCAAGAAATAATGCATATGCATGCAGCAATGGAAGCAACATCCGCCAAGATAAATTGCATCTATTGCATTCATGAATTCTTCAACATATTTCCTATATAAAAAAAAATCCTCTAGGCAGCGATTCATATGTCTGCCCTGTCAATATTTGGGGCTGAACTTTGTAGGATACCAGACAGCCATAGACCAGAGAACAGAATTTAAATTGAATGGAGCTCTCAAATCACTGGTTTTCATACAAACTTGCAGTATCAGCTAGTAGGCGAAAAGGAATCTTGTTGTGCATAGTTAGTCCCTCAGCTTCTTCTATATCCACTTGCTCTGGAGTCATCCCTGAGGCCGATTTCCTGTCTACACATTGAAGTAAATTTGCCAGGAAAAGCTCAATTAGCACTATGAAGAAGTTAATTAACACCAGGGCAACCTCTCTGGCCAACCCCAAACAGTACCAACTCGAAGTCGATCTTTCCCTTTCAAATCAATGTCGTTATTTAAGAATCTTTCAAGATGAACGACCATTGCAAAGCTGCAATGCAGTATTGGGCAACTTCAAATCAACTTGTGGGCTTGGGCTTCTTGGGCAAGGAAGGTTTGCCCAAGCAGCCTCAACCTATAAGGGCAGGCTTAGAGCATCTCCACTGGTAACTTGATGTGAAACCTATGTGTAACTCTTATTTTAAGGATGTGAAGTTCAAATTTCTCCAATTTAAGAAGATAATTTTTTTTCATCTCCAACCATAAATCTTTTAACATCCTTAATCATGTTAGGTGTATAAAATCTATTGGTTTGAATTGTTTTAAGCCATTGATTATAAATTAATTATTTAATCCCTAACCATAGATATTATAATTAGAAAGTTCACATCCTCTAACACGATGTCTAAAACTAGAGGATGAAAATTAAGGATGTCTAAATAACTAACATCCACATCATCCTCACATTCAATTTAGATTTATCCATTGGAGACAATTTTTCTCTTAAAACATTAAATATTTTACTTTTCCTACAATATAGGACTTTTTTAAGGTCTCATTGGAGATGCTCTTAGCTTTAGGGTTTACCAATACACATTTCTAGGGCAAATACTACTACCGCATCCAAGCCTCACTTCGGTCGTTTCTACATCTCTCTCTGACCTCCTTTCCTCTAAGAATTCTTCATTGTATTGATTTAGAAGAAACAGAAGACTCAATGAAGTACGAATTGAATTTTAGGTTTGCGTGAGAACCTTCTTTACATACAGCCATATCTGATTTCACGCACAATAATATTTCCTTTTATAATTAAATTAAAATGACTAGATCTAATCCTCTCAAAGAAGAGTACAGAGGAGAAAAAGAGGAGCACAAAACGGAAGAAAAAAAATCCAAGTTAATTACATTGTGGATATGATGCATGCAAAATGGTGTTTGAGATTCAAAATTGTAAATCTGTATCTTCTAATCAACTCCGATTTATACTAATTTTGCTATCTAATTCTATACAGTATCAAAGTTGTAAATCTGTATCACTTCAGTTTATTTCTGGTATTTAAATTTTGTAAATTTTATGTTTGATTGTTTTGGTGGTCATGACTCATCAGTGAGATAGTAAAGATGGAAGATACTAAATTTGAAATTTCTGGTATTCACCTCATCCGTTTCTCCATACCTCTCTTCCTCTAATCTCCATCATCCAAATAATTCTTCATCTTTGTTTAAGAGAATGAGTTAAAAATATGGGATTTTGGGTTCAGTTTCTTCCTCTAATCTCCATCATCCAAATAATTCTTCATCTTTGTTCAAGAGAATGAGTTAAAAATATGGGATTTTGGGTTCAGTTTACTCATAGCCTGGCGGGAGACACAATGAGTTCTCCTCTTAAAACTATCGAAAAAAAATTAAATCATCTTGAATTTCTAGTCGGTTTGATCCTATGATGATTATTATTTTCGTTGAATTTCTAGTCGGTTTGATCCTATGATGATTATTATTTTCGTCTTGGTTGGATGCTAATGTGCTTTTTGCAACTGGATTTAGAGGTAGGAATAAGTGTTCGTTATGGGCAAGACCTGCAATAAACCAAATGACGAAGGATTTGGAAGATAGATTTTCCTGATTTTGTTGGGGGCTACGGTGATTTAATGGGGGTTGTGGTCCTCCAAAAATCGTCACAGTTGCAAAGCAAAAACCATGACGATTTTAATAAGTCGTCACAGTTGCAAAGCAAAAACCATGACGACTTTTGGAGACCATAGCCCCCATTAAATCACCGTAGCCCCCAACAAAATCAGGTAGATTTTCTATGCGCATACGTCTCAAATAATTTACCGTTCTTGTGAGCAGATGGCAGTGGCTTTGAACTGCAATGATGGGGTTATTGAGAGTGGTCATTCTGTCATGGCTATTCTTTATTGTACTGCCAGTTAGAGGTGTAAAGTGTGCCATGCCAGCACGTTAATGGCACAGCACAACACGCTAAAATTTGGGCACAGCACAGCACGGCACGCGACAAAGCACAGCACAGGCACAGCACGCTAGCTTAGTGTGCTGTGCCGTGCTTGACTAATCGGCAGCACGGCACAGCACAGCACGCGGCACGAACAAGCACGCGGCACAGCACAGCACGCGATAAAGCACAGCACAGCACGCGGCACAGCACAGCACGCGGCGTGGCACGGCTAAGCACGGCACAGCACGTGTAAAGCACGGCACAGTGCACTACATTACATGTGTATTTCACACAAAAATGAAATCTACCTAGTTATTACCATTATGTTTTTGTTATTTTGATTAAATTTATGACAATACATAATATCTAATTTTATTAAGTGATAAAAAAAATATTTAGAAATGTAATTGATGTTGTAAATGTGTCTATTTGACGTTCATTTGATAGAAAACAAATAACGATACAATTGTTATCACATAAAATTCAACTTATGTTTTTTTTTTTGTTAATAAAGTTGTATATTATGCAATATATAATATTAAATACAAAATTTTAATTAATTTTTTCAAAATTTATTATAATTAACTTGAAAATTTATAAGATTATAAGTTATTTAAATATTTAAAAAACATTTTTTTAGGATGACGTAAATTTAGTGTGCTAGCACAGCACGGCACGGCACAGCACGCTTATTCGTGTGCTATGCCCGTGTGCCATGCCGTGCTTTGCTTTTGACTAAAAAAGCACAGCACGGCACATCACGTTAAAATTGTTGGCACAGCACAGCACGGCACATGGCACGTAAAAGCACGCCTTCGTGTGCCATGTGCCGTGCCGTGCCGGCACGTTTTACACCTCTACTGCCAGTAACATTGCAATGTTAGGATATCCAAAAAAAAAATGCTTGAGGCGGTGGAACATGTAAAATGGTTGGTGTTTGTATTTTGCATGTCTAACAAGTGCTAGAAAACATGTTGCATAATTGCGTGTAAGATCGGTTCTAGGCTTGAAATTCATGAATGTTTCGTGCATATTTGATGGCGTCTATGTATTGTGAACTGTGGCCTGCCCATTAAGTCAGTCACTTGTAGCCAAACTGGTTTAAAATGGCCCAAATCGGCAATTTCAAGTCTAGCATGTTTTTGGCATACTTGACCACTTTTTGTGCCGGCATATTTGACGAAAATACAGAATTGCTCAAATTTCTTACCATGTGGTGGCACTACCAAATAAAATGGCAAATGGGCTCAAGTTGGGGGCAATGTAGCTAGGTTTGGCATAACTTTCTTAACTGATAAGGGCTGGCTTAGCTTAGGGTTTACTTACTATATAAGAAGATAAGATGACTTTTCTAGGGCTGATACTAAAACTCAGATCCGCCATTTCCATATCTCTCTATCTCTCAAATCTCCTTCATCACAGAATTCTTCAGCATATCGATTTAGGGGAAACAAAAAAATCAAAGAGTTGTAAACTAAATCTTGGGTTTGTGTTACAAATAGCCTGGTTGGATAAATGGTCTTTTTGATTTCTCACAAAATGATATTTCCTCTCAAAACATATTTGAAGTGAGTAGATTTACACCTGTGCTTGTCTTCGTTTGGTTCATCTGTTTGGTTTCTTGCACTAATTAAGAAAAGCTCACAACAGAAAGCGAAATAGAAGAATTAGCAGTTTATTTTAGCATGATAAGATATTTACATTGTCGATATGAACAAGTATTTAAAACAGTGTTTGAGATTCAAAGTTGCAAGTTTGTTTGTATCTCCTAATCAACATCTGTTTATATTAATATTGCTATCTATAAATGTTGTCGTATCAGTACAATTTGTTACCAATTTTAGGATTCTCGTATTTCATTTCGATTTAAAAGACTGTTTAGTTTTGATTTGAGAAGAGTCTTTTCGATTCGAAAAGACTGTTTGGTTTTGATTATTTTGGTGGGCATCTGTCAAATCTCTTAGCTGCCACAAATTCTTAATAGTAAAGATAGAAGAAACACAAATTTGAAATTTCTAAATGTCAAGATACGCGTAGCAGGAACGGATGTTCAAGGGAATGATCGAGTTTGCTAGCTCAAACAGTTCAGTATCATCGACTAGTTTAACATTGAGATATTCCAAACAAACATGTACTCTATAAACTTTTGAAAGTAAAGGTAGTGTAACCTTAATAAACAGTAGAAATGATCAAGGTAAGCTGACAATGTATGGGTGTCAGGTTACCTTCATCAATTTGAAGCTTGAAAAAGCTGGAATCACAAAAGTTTGGAAAGATGGAAATTTAAACTTTGGTGATTGTTGCCTTTTGGTACTATGCGCATATTAGCCAATTACCTAACGTCGATTTTTCGCTTCTTATGAATTAGGATTTTGATCGATTTATTCTTTCTGTTTTTTGTTCAGTATCTAATGAGGCCATCCAAAACTGGCTTATCAATTTCTTATCAATGACTCAGTTTTAACAAGTGCTATTACTTGTGTATGAACTATGAACTAGTTATTGTTAGGTCTCACCTATTTACCACCCTCACTCTCACTCTTTCCCACCCACCTAAAATTCCACCTATGTTTTCTTAATTACCACCTATAAAAAAATTTAAAACACCTATTTACCACCCATTGACTTCACTATACACACCATTATTAATTCCACCCCACAAAAAACTTAAAAACCTAAAACCTAAGAAAAACCCGACCTCCATTTTATACTCAAATTAAGGTCTGATTTTCTTACTCAAATAAAACCAAACCTTACTGATCAATTGATGCCTCAAATACTGATTTTATCTTGAGTAAGGTTTGATTTATACGATTCTTGTTACTGTGATTTGATTCAATTGGATTGCATGTATGTATTGTGGTTCTTTCTATTCAATTTTGGTTTTGAACAACTGTTAGAGCTGATGAACTCACTACGCCACAGGCCCGGATTTGTAACGTTTTATTTTTCGCATCTGCAACGTTTTTTGACGTTGCGCACGTGGCAACGTCAAAAAACGTTGCGCAATTTTTTTTAACGTTGCTCCAATTAGGAATTATTAAAATTAATTAAGCAACGTTATTAACGTTGCCAATAACGTTGCGCATGAAGGGCTAAATACGTCTTTTTACCGGAAAATAGATTTTCCGGGTTTATATTTAGTTTTTCCTATTTATCCTTCCCTCATTCTCTCTTAGTTTTCTCTTTCTTATTTTTTTTCCCTGCGACTCATCTTCTCCTTTTCATTTTCCGTCTCTCAGCTTCTTCTTCTTCAACCTGATTCATTCTCCAGGCGACCTCAACTCCCATCAGTCGAAAAAAAAACAACCCCCATCTCCAAAATCGGAATTACATCTCAGATCTAAAAGAAAAACCCCTCTTTTGTAACCTAAGATCTACTGGATCAAAACCCTAGTTCTGTGAACCCTAAGCAAAACCTCACAGAGAAAACTCGTGTAAATTTCCTCATCTTTTCTCACAGAGAAAACTTTGAACCCTGATCCAAATCGTCAAACTTCGTTACTCCTTCAATCAAAACCCTAGTTCTGTGAACCCTAAGTAAAACCTCACTAGAAATCGAAAAAAAAAACTAGTTTACGAACAAGAAGAAGACTGCTGCAACTTCAATCGATTTGGGTTTTTATTTACTGGATCGAAGATTTGGGTTTTTATTTACTGGATCGAAGATTTGGGGATTACTCGATTTTAAATTAGGGGTTTTCAATCGATTATGAAATTAGGGTGTTTTCAATCGATTATGAGAAGATATGCATTCTGATGGTGCAGATGGTTGTATAAGAAAATTCAAAATTGGTTTTTAGTTAATTTTTGTTCTTGTTCTAAACAAATAGTTGCTATGTACTTCTTTTAGGTAATCCCAACTTGGTTATTGAGCTTGACAGATCTGATATGAATACTTCCCTGGCTTAGTATGTACTCAAGATAGATCTAATCTTGGTTTGTTGATAGGTTTGACCAGGTGAAGGCTTATGTGGCTACCCTTAGGAACACTCATGGCTTGACATGGTCATCTTCGTTTTAGCAGATGCTCCCTACAGGTATTGACTTCAATTTCTTACTAGAGTTGAGTAGTTTTTTAGTTTTGAACTGAAATCTGCATTAATTTGAACATGTTTTTGAGAACTTTATTGTTTATGGATTATGATTACTGTCATTTCAACTGATGAGTTGAAGTTGTGGAAAATTTGTGCAATGCTAAAGCATATTTACCTGGAGTGGATGGAAGTTCTGGCTGTGGGTTGCAAGTTCTGATGGAAGTGATGGTGTGTGGTTGATGGTGGTGTAGTGACAATGTCTTGTGACCATGAGATGCTGGTGTTATGGGTTGCAGGCATCAGGCTAGGATTCTTAAGGTATGAATGGTGTGACTGCAATGAGCAAGAAGATGGGTTGTTTTTGATTTCAGGTTTGGGCAGCCAGGAGGTCAAGTTGTAAGTTCCTACATTGGGTTTGTAAGTTGCCATGTGTGACTTGCACTGGTTTGTAAGTTGTAAGTTCAACCCTTCACTCTCTTTTTCTCTCTCTCTCTCTGCAGGATGGATGAACATCATAAAGGAATGCTATTAGAATGTGCATCAATATGGGTTCTTAGTGTTTGGTTTAGATTAATTCGTTCCAAGTTCACGCTAACGAGCCCGACTTTACCATTTGCATAGTGTTTGTTATGTTTTAGTTAGCTAGTAACTATGGATGTTTTTTTTACAGTTATATGTTATGCTTTAACATCCCTTCAGTTTGAAGTATATCAGTGAGATTTCAATTTGTTTTGAAATGTTAGAACTCCAATCATTTCTTTATCTGACTAGTAAATACTGTCTGATTGGTCAACCAGTTGATCTCAGAGTTTGCAAAGAAAGAGAACATTTCCTTGGGAGGAGTTTATTCTGCAGAGGTTCTCTTGGGAAGAGACACAAGACCAAGTGGTGAATCTCTTCTTGAAGCTGCAAGACAAGTATGAACTGTTTCATATTCATCCATCATGAGCTTTGCACCATACTGTCTGCAGATTCTCCCATCGATTATTCCTTGGTCTCATAGACTGTTTAAATCTAGGTTAGCTAGTGAACTAACCTGAGCAATGTTATATAGTACTAATGAGATGAAGGAATTTTTGAAACTTTGAGTTGGTCTCATAGACTGTTTAAGTCCTGCTAGATAGTGAAATAACTTGACGAGCAATGTGATGTTGTACTAACGAGAGGAAAGAATGTTTGAAACTTTGAATTTGTTCTTAGCATGCAACATACTGACTTGCCTATGCCATAAATGTGTATGTAACAAGCATGTTTTGATGCTGTGAGTTCATGCTGAGACTTGTGTTAACCGTTTTTTCAGACATTGAAATCAACATACTGACTTGCCTATGCCATAAATTTGCCTATGCCATACTGACTTGCCTATGCCATAAATTTGCCGGCATTGCAGAAGATAATGCAAGAGTTTGAGATGCAAAATGAGAAGATGGAAATGACAAGTGAGGTAATGGCTGTGTTTTTTCTCTCTTAACAGAGGTGTATGTGTTATTACTGAAGCCGAGTCTCTCAGGTATAACCTTTTGCCTCCTCTCAATTTCACGTATCTTTCAGGTTGGTGTTATCGGGAATCTGGTTCACTCGTCCCCAAACATAAAGAAAGAAGTGCTTCTGGCTGGAGCATTACAACCAGTTATTGGATTACTTAGGTACATTCAAATATCTACTCTTACCACCCTAGCAGTGTCTTCTCATTTATGTTTTCCAGAAAACAAACACATTGCACTTGGCCGCTTATCAAGTCATTTTTGTGGCAACTATAAGTTTTCCTTCACTTTACTTGAACAATTGTATCTTGTTTTGTTTTCATACGTTGGTGTCCTGGATGACAGTTCTCTTTGTTTGGAGAGCCAAAGGGAGGTGGCTTTGCTACTTGGGTAATTTGGTGTGACTGATTTAGATTGCAAGGTGAGTTATGTCAAGCCAGCTCACACATTCCAAGTTAGCTTCTAATTTCTTGGTTGTATTTTCATTGCAAGTTCTCACACATTCCATCTGCATCATGAAGTGCTGAACTTTATGCTCGTGGCTATGTCAAGCATCTGATATTGCAAAGGCAAGTTCCGTCTTATCTGGAAATGATATGGAGATGGAGTAGGTACTTCTTTCCTATGTTCTTAAGCTATCTTTTGCAGCTTGCGGAGTTCCAAATTGGTCTTGGACATATTGCTCTTCTTTCAGGGCATCTACAATCCCCACAGGTATAACCGTATGTTTGTACTTTGTCTAAGTGAAATTAGCAAGTAATTGGAAGTTGTGTTGCCGTCAATCGAGAGTCATATTTATTGCAATTTGCTTTCCAACAACTGTTTAGTTACCTACAATTCATAATGCAAGTATTTGGAGCCATTCGCCAAGCCGTGCATCGTGCTCCTCACTGTCCCGAATCACACAATTTAAATGGTCTCGTACATGAAGCGAGATCTAACTACTAGTCAGCAAGTGCTTCTTACAAACTAGCACGATATGCCATCACTACTTCTGCAAGAAAGACATCCGAATCCCATCTCTATGACATTTCAGCTAATCTAGCCAGAGCGTATTATATGGTAAACACAAGTTCTTTCAATTCCTGGTACTTCTTTATTTCAACCAAAATAAGAACCCTATTTTAGATCATATGTGATACATGTAAGAACCCTAATGTTTTTCCTATGTAGATGTATGCTTTGAAAGATGTATATGTAATCTACTTGAGGATACATATTTTTGTGTGGTTTGTATTTTATTTTATTTTTTTGTAGAAATACAGATTTTGTAATACAGAAATACCGTATTTAATTTTTTTAAATTCTAATTACAAAATTTTGTTTTTTTTTTTAATTTTAATTAAAAAATCTGCAACGTTTATAGGCGTTGCTTCATTTATCTAAAACGTTGCTCTAAATAAAAGGGCAACGGAAATGGGGACGTGTGGTGACGTCACTTACGTTGCTAATAACAAAAAGTGCAACGGAAGTGGTGACGTGTGGTGACGTCACTTACGTTGCTTCATTTATAAAAAACGCTGCTTTAAATAAAAAGAGCAACGGTACTAACGTTGTTTTAACTAAAAAAGAGCAACGGAAGAAGCAACGTAACTTCCGTTGCTTTAAATAATTAAAGCAACGTTAATAGACGTTGCCAAAAATTTGTAACGCCGTTTTTGCAACACTAATAGACGTTGCTTTAATTCTGCGCAACGTCTATATCCGTTACAAACAGGCCCCTGTGGCGTAGTGACTAGTCGTGCAACTCTGAACGACTGTGAACAGGTATAGTCGTTCAGGTATAATCGATTACTGTTGATATCCAAACCTACTTGATCATCAACTGTCGTTCAGGTATAGCCGACTTCTGGTCGTTGCATCCTGGACGACTTATGTGACCTCTAGTCGTTGAATTATGGACGACTTGGTAAGACTGTAGTCGTCCAGGAGATGACTACCATGATTCGTTAGGGTCGTTCATAATGTGACTACTAATGTTACTCATAGTCGTTCAGGTTGTGACTACTAGCCTATGTTATGGTCGTCCATATACTGAAGACCAGTTCGTCGAAAATTTAAGGGGGAAAAATATCAATCGTAATCACTTATAATTACCTCTAAACCATCTTGAGTAAACTTTTTGTCAGTAGATTTGACAACAATGGAATCTTCTTGGATGTGCAAATCATCTAAGGTTTGGAAAATTTGCATTAGGTTTTCAATTTCAATATGAAATATTCCATAATAATCTCTCACGAGTTAACAAACCTACAAAAATAGTAAAAATTGGTTTACCATAGTTAATAACCTAACCTAGGGTTTTTCAAACTTAATGGTTTTTAATGAAAATAGAAGAGTAATCATAGAAGAGGAAGAAGATAACCACTAGTCAAGTCAAACCCTATTTACTTTTGTAGGTGGTAAATAGGAGAAATTAGAATTGAAAAGTGATTACTTTTATCAATTGTAAGGTGGGGTGGGAAATAGTGAGAGTGTGGGTGGTAAATAGGCGAGATCTACTGTTATGGTTAGTAAAAGTGAGCGGAGGATTATAAAAACTCCCCTTTGTTAACGTGTGACCCTACGCATACGTTAAGAGCACATTAATAGTTCATTGGAAACATTATTTCTACTTTGGAAGTGTAATTTTCTTGTGGAAATAAAAAAGTAAATTTCAAATAATTGTTTATCATAAATACCTGTGTATTTCCCTTATTTACCCTTGGATGGACGGAACTAACAATGGAACTATGGAAGTGAAACAAATTTTTTTGTTTGTTCGTATGTACTCACGTCTCTCTCTCTAACCCTCTCTTTCTTTACCGCTTTCTTCACACTTCTTCCCTAATAAGTCATGGCTAAATTTGTTTCTCACAGATACAGTACTTCATTATTTAACAACTTTTTAAAGAGGATTCAGATCCACAGTGAGATATCAAAACCTAAATTGGGTTTTTTTTATTGCAACATTCAATCTTACTTTTGATTCTTAAGTTTCCTGATTTGTTTTGATCTTGTTTAATTGATTTTTTGGCAATGATTTCTTCCCTTTGATTCATTTTTGTTCGTGAGTTATCGGATTAGACTATCAATTAACTTCTCTTGATTTCCATTTTAAATCAGTCACCCACATCATCTATTTGACCGATTCATTTTTATGCCTTCAAAGAGGAAAAGAGAAAGACGGACAGAATTAGCTAAAACAAATAATGAAAAATCCCTAGTGGATCTATTCATAACATTTTGTTACAAATATCACCGATAAAGATCGACAAATAAAAAAAATTACTATTCTTTTGGTGATTGTGACCTTAGAAGAAGAAGAAGAACAGGACTAAGAGAGTTGGAAAAATAAAGGAGATAAGAAAAAGAGATTTATAGTATTAAATAGAGGGCAATAGTGGAAATTAAATTTTTCACCGGTACACGAGGTTGGAATTATTGTATCTCTACTTTTTATGAAAAATAATATTAGTCTATATGATGTTAACCTATGCTTGGGGGCATAGGTTAACAAGACCCATAAAAACTAAGACATTTGGTTTAGTCACGTACTCATAATGATCTCTTGTTAAAAGCCGGTAATGTCAGGATAATTTTTTTTTTTTTTTTTTTTTTTTGATACTGCTGAGGATTGACCTCAGCCCTCCCCTATAGGGAGCCAGCGAGAAACCACCGAGCTATGCTCAGGTTCTTTAATGTCAGGATAATATTACCCTGGAAGATTCTATCTAAAGTTGAAGGTTTATGGTTTCGAGAAGGGAACAGTTCAATTTAAAACAGTATGAGACCACGTACTATATTTAGAACAGTGTAATGAGATAAAACCTGTTTTTTTTATTAAGTTTGAAAGGGATGGAATCTATTTTTTTTTAATGCTGCATTACAGTAGTCAAGAACTAAGATGAAGGTTTTCTTTTTTTTTTTTTAGAATTTGAAAGGTTATATTTAAGGCTGGACCAAAGCCCACTGCCTATAAGTCCAGGTAGCTAGACAAAGAATTAAAGAAAAATCATTTCCACCCCGATGCAGATGAGTTTCGAATCCAAGTCGCTGGTACAGTCGAAACTCTTTAAATTAATAGCCTCGGGACCGGAGAAATTTATTAATTTAGAGAGATTATTAATTTAACGAGTTAAATTTTAGCTTGTGCAAGCTTAGTTGGGATCACCGTATTCTATTATTTTAGAGAGATTATTAACTTAACGAGTATTAATTTAAAGAGTTTCTACTGTATCACTATCTAACGACTTTACCACTGTACTTTAATATAACCTTTCAAATTCAGAAAAAGAAAAAAAAAATTACAAGCCAAACTGTAGCTCGAGACGATTTGCATGACCCACCATGAATTAAGCCAGGAAGATAGCGCATAAATATGAATCACCACCACCATGAATCATTCGTTACAAAGACCCAATGCCTATCTTAACAATTTGTACACTTAACCCTGTGATTCCCTTTACTTATCATTAGATAAATTCATGTGGCAAAGGCAACCCAAGACAAGGGTATTACTAGGGGGTAGGCAACCAGCCCAAAACCTCCACTAGACATTATATTTTGAAGCCCAAAATTCAAGGGTGAGGAAGAAAAAAAAAACTAAATCTTCACCCCCTAGAAAACACCAAGTTGCCTTTATCCTTGTTTTGCCGCTTTTCCGAAACGTATAATAGAAGGAAACGTATTGTGATATACTGGAACTGAAGTCGATAAACTTTGAGAACTGGAGTAATTTCGTCAACAGGTATACTTCTTCTCTAACTCTCAGGATTATCAATTTTGATTTTGAAATTTTATATTCAGTATATTAGGAACTAGGGTTTTGAAATCCTTAAATTTGATTCTCTCAATTTGTTGAATATTGAAACTAGGGTTCATGTAATTTTGATTTTCAATTTGATGTCAAAATTGAAGCTGGAGTAATAATTTGAATAAGAACACTGTACTAATGCTTTCAGAATTCACCTTTATCAAGAATGAATTACACCTTTGATGTGAATCACGATTGGCCTTCGAGGTTACTATCTTTGTGTTTGCGATGATCAAACAGCGCCTCCCATAGACCTCCACTGAGCCATGTAATTTTGATGTACACCGCCAGGAATACGGGTAGGAATAGGAATAGGCCATAAGGAGTTTCGTTTCAGTAGGATTCGGTTATGTTTCAGTATTTACTCAGGACTAGGACTCTCTCTATATCTTATGTTTTATAAATACTCTACTGATATACTTCCTCCGTTTCAAAAAGATAGGCACGTTTGACTTTTTTTTCGAAAATTAAGGTTTTAAATGAACTAACCATTAGAGCTTTTTTTTATTGTTTTTTCTTTTTGATTTAATGTTGACATGTGTCATGGGTTAATAAGAAAAAAAAATAAGAAAAATGACTATAATATTGGTTTTATTAAGTTTTTTAATTTTTGGTCAAAGTCAAATGTGCCTATCTTTTTGAAACGGAGGGAGTATGCGTTTACACATTAAATT
>JAJJMA010146871.1:0-14848 GCA_023529015.1 Papaver nudicaule
TGAAGAAGGTGAAGTATTAGAAATTAAAATAGTTTTGTTCAATTGAAAGGGGAGTTTTTCAAAACAGCAAAGGGGGGAGAATTAGGGCTTTTCAATCACTAACTGGTTTACTCTACATAGTCACTAACTGGTTTACTCTACATATACAGTTGTTGAAGACGAAGAGAATGATTATGTTGATGCAGATCCTGCTAGCTCTTCCTTCTCTAAAGTTATAAAAGGTAAAGGCAGTTTACCATGAAAGTGTGGTCTTGTTTTTGTAGTGTAGTTTAGTGTCATAGTGTTGATTTTTTTTGTGTTTTTCTTCATTAAGAATGTGAGCACCGACGACGGAGATCAGAAGTTATTCCGTATCAGAAAAAGCAAGGACCATTTACTTCATTTGCTGATTTTGAGTTAATTGATTACTAAATTTAATGTGTAGATGTATAAATTTCTGATGGGTTTTATCAAGGACCGTTTTCTTGATTCAGCAGTACTATTGGTAAGTCATTATTGTAGCTATATTGTTACTGAACAAATACTCTATTGTTATTGACATTGAGTTTCTATTGTATCTATTTTTTTTATGTATTTGCAGCATTCATCCTTCAAGCAATTTTATGGGTCTGTGACCAAATGTACATTACGTCTAGCTATCACAAGGGTATGCTTATTAAGGTACTAAGGTCTGTGACCTTCTCAAGCTCTTGAAGCCGATTTTTAGAACGTCATCGGCATAGTGTAAAGATGGATTACATTTCATTATATAAATGTAAATGTAAGATTGTCCTCCCTTAATGATTTGAGTTTGCATAAATTGTTGCTCTCAATTTGGAAACTGAAAACTTGTGTTTCGGTCCATGTGCAGGTTGGCATACATATTTCTGGATATCTTTCATCCCTCTCTTTGTAAGCTTTCCTGCCATGTCCAAGTTCTAGACACTGCATACTTTTGTGTTGTATAAATAATGTTTGTAGTGAGAAGTTAAATAGTTGTTCAACCCATGTCTGGTTTGGGTGACCCTGAGCTATGATTCTGACTGCACACATGAAAAAGTGTAGTGTCGATCAGATCTAATGAGCACGCTGCTTAGTTGGTTAATGTTTTTACTTTGAACATATTCAAGTAGTCTAAATGCGGTTCCAACGCTTTTGGTACAGCCTACAAATTGATTCACTTTTTGGATGTACGATTTCCAGGTAACTGCTGTTGGGACAAATACTAAATGGGGATTGTTGATGGCCCGTATATCAGAGGAAAATGGAGAAGAGACTCCTTTGCAGGTTTGTTTTCTAAGATATGATTCATTCTTGTACACAAGTAAATCTATACATAAGTAAATGTGAGTGATGGTTGATTAGATATGATTTTGTTGTGTCTAGGTTTTCGGTTAGTAGTTGGGTTGTAACTGATTTTGTCATTTTCTTTCTGCAGACAACCTTGTGGTCTCTACCTCTTGCTGACTTCTCTATACCACCTGGTTCGGTTGGATTGTACAGCTTATCAACTACACCAGAACTGGTACTACTGCCCTTTGTTAAATTTCCTGCCTTATCAGTTGGATGATGCTTTAAAATTTCAATTTTGTTGGTGATTGTAAGCATGTTGTGCTGGTTGTGTCTCTGATCAGGTGAAAGAAACAATAGAATATGTTGATGAAGCAGTGCAAGAACTCTTGCTCACCTCTCCACACCGCTGTTGTGAACAAGCCTGATTTAGACAAGGATTCTTTGATAGACCTAGTAGCAAAATGACATTCAAGCTGGGAGAGCACCAGCCTAGTTGCTTAACAAGGCAGAAGATGCATTACTGGAATCTACAAAGTAGGAAAAGTTGAATTACATGTAAGAGTTCCTTTTCACATAAACACTTTGTAATTTTTTGTATGATTCCCTTGATTAAAATCTAAGGTGTATCTATCACATTGTAAGGACATTGATCTATATATTCAACTTGTACTAGTAAGAATGATTCTAAGTATTTCTGTGTGGAGAATCAATTAATATTAGTTTGGAGAAGCACCAGGTCAAAGTCTGACTCAAAGTCTGACTGACCTTGTTTTGACCAGGTCAAAGACTGACTAGGTCAAAGTCAAGGTCGGTCTTCTTTGACCTGGTCATTTTTTGACTTCAATAAAAAAATTTGCAACGGTTCAGCTAGCGTTGCATCATAAATGGGCTGTAACGGGCCGAAGACCGTTGCATTTTCCGTTGCAGCCCATATTTCGCAACGTTAACAATGCCGTTTCGAAATTTTGTTACACCACCTTTCGTAACAACAGGGCGACCGTTGCGACCAGGAATAGCAACATACCCGGGTTCGTTGCGACCAGCAAAATATGGTGTAGTGAAACGTGAGATGTGTTCTCGTGCATTACCGGTTCCATCATATCTTGGGAAGGAGGGAGCGGTGTGGCCTTGTGAAGGTTCCTGGATTGGTTGAGTGTAGGCTTTGTGGTGTGGAACCGAGTTGACTCGCCTCTCATTCGTGCGATGATTCTTTCTGCTCCTGGGACATCAGGGGCATTTGGCAGTTTCTCTGCGAGGGATTTGAAGCAAGCTGTAATCTCCATTAAGGCAGCCGTGATATTCACTAGTTGGCTGGCGAGGATATCTTGTTGCCGGGCTATTTCTTCTACGGTCAGAGGCGTCGGTGAGTTTTCGCCTCCTCTGTCGTTGGTATCGATTAGGTGATTGTTATTGGAGTCTGTCTTTCTTGCAGGGTTTGGGGCGTTGAGATGAGGATTAGGTTTTTTTAGATCCTATCCCTAGTTCAGACATTCTAAAGGTGACCTTCTGAAACCGAGAGATTGATCTCCCATTGTGGTCGCCAACTGTTTTTACCTGGAAAAACATGCACCGTCTCTGGGTACTTTCGTAGTGCTCGAGATCAAAGTCGAACAAGACGAGACTAAACCAAGTCAATGGCCGTTCACGCCTTGCTTCGGTCACAGAGAGGATAGAGGTTGATCTAGGGAGGGAAACAACGAAGAAACTTGAAATCAGGTTGAGAATGTGCTTTAGGTGTAAAAGTTCAAGATCTCCGTCGCGAAGGTGACTGGAAATCTCCAAGGCTAGAAGTGTGTTGGATACTCAGGTCTGTTTGCTCTGAGGTTCTGGTGTTTTTTCCGTATTCTAGTTGTTCTGCCTTGGAAGATAGAGGAAGCCTCTATTTATAGTGTTGAACTCACCCTGATCTTTCGACATAGAAGGTGGAAGTCGTGGAAGAGTGGGGGAGTGGAGGACATGAGTTGTTCTCGGTAACTGCTAGGATCGTGTAGATCAGGTCCACTTAGCACCACTTTCTTGTAACTGTCCATCATCTCTATCAGTTTCTTTCAACTGCCGTAGACCGCCAGACCAATACCCCTAAAGTTATCCCCCCGTGTGATGTTTTGATATCTCGAGTGACATGCAAATATTGCATGGTTGTGTTGAGTTTGAGTCGTGTGGCTATGATTCCGCGGCCAGCGTGAGTGTGGCGCTTTTGAGACATGCATAATGGGTGTGTAGGAGTGGCCTTGGCCGGGGACTCGTGGCGCCATGGTTATGGCGCCATAACATGGCACCTTGGCTCTGGCCAAGGTTGAGTTTTCATGGCGCCATAATCTGGGCATACCACGGCCTTGGCCTTTGGCCAAGGCCAATTTCCATAGTGCTATAGCGCTGCAAATTTCTATGGCGCCACGGCTTGGTCTTTGGCCAAGGCCCATAGCGCTATGGCGCTGCAAATTCCATGGCGCCACGGCCTTGGCCTTTGGCCAAGGCCAACTTTGTTGTGGTGCCATGAGCCAAGGCCAACCTTGCTGCAGCTGGTGCGTTCTGGCTACGCTACTTTGGTTATGGCGCGCGTGCTTGCGCTATGGCGTACTTGAAGTCATAGTGTGCTTATCCATGGTATATTAGACCATCCTGAGTTTAGAGTGTGGTCTGCTTAAACCTGTTTAGGTTGTTGCATGCCTTTCAGAGAGCTCTGGACAGTCCTAGAGCTTCGGTATTCCTGAGGTTTTCATTAAGACTCGGATGTTGAGTCACATTTTGAGAGGAAATCCATGAGGATGCGTCTCTGCTAACTCTTCACCATGTACCATTGAGCAATTTAGTTTTGATATCGAGGAATTCGAGGCGATGTCGACATGAAGCAGATTAATGGGTTTACGTGTTGGTGAGGTTATCGGTATTGCACCATGATATCATCCTCTCCACCGGGAGTTATAAGAGAGAACTCATAAAGAGTACATTCAGCTCGTAGAATATGTTATGTTCTGAGCTATAGAGATGTGCCTGAATAGGCGATGGCCTTTAGGTAAGGCATAGTTAGAAAGTAGTTTTACAATTTCATCCCTCTCCCATTTTTCACCATCTACACCACTCAGCACCACTTTCTTGTAACTGTCCATCATCTCTATCAGTTTCTTTCAACTACCGTAGTCCGCCAGACCAATACCCCTAAAGTTATCCCCCCGTGTGATGTTTTGATATCTCGAGTGACATGCAGATATTGCATGGTTGTGTTGAGTTTGAGTCGTGTGGCTATGATTCCGCGGCCAGCGTGAGTGTGGCGCTTTTGGGACATGCATAGTGGGTGTGTAGGAGTGGCCTTGGTCGGGGACTCGTGGCGCCATGGTTATGGCGCCATAGCATGGCACCTTGGCTCTGGCCAAGGTTGAGTTCATGGCGCCATAATCTGAGCATACCACGGCCTTGGCCTTTGGCTAAGGCCAATTTCCATAGCGCTATAGCGCTGCAAATTTTTATGGCACCATGACTTATGGCGCCAAGGCCTTGGCCTTTGGCTAAGGCCAATTTTGTTGTGGCGCCACCACGGCCTTGGCCTTTGGCCAAGGCCAATTTCCATAGCGCTGTGGCGCTGCAAATTCCATGGCGCTATGATATATAGCGCCACGGTCTTGGCCTTTGGCCAAGGCCAACTTTGTTGTGGCGCTATGGCTCATGGAGCCACGGCCTTGGCCTTTGGCTAAGGCCAACCTTGCTGCAGCTGGTGCGTTCTGGCCACGCTACTTTGGTTATGGTGCGCGTGCTTGCGCTATGGCGTACTTGAAGTCATGGCGTGCTTATCCATGATATATTAGACCATCCTGAGTTTAGAGTGTGGTCTGCTTAAACCTGTTTAGGCTGTTGCATGCCTCTCAGAGAGCTCTGGACAGGCCTAGAGCTTCGGTATTCCTGAGGTTTTCATTAAGACTCGGATGTTGAGTCACATTTTGAGAGGAAATCCATGAGGATGCGTCTCTGCTAACTCTTCACCATGTACCATTGAGCAATCTAGTTCTGATATCGAGGAATTCGAGGCGATGTCGACATGAAGCAGATTAATGAGTTTACGTGCTGGTGAGGTTATCGGTACTGCACCATGATATCATCCTCTCCACCGGAAGTTATAAGAGAGAACTCATACAGAATACATTCAGCTCGTAGAATATGTTGTGTTCTGAGCTATAGAGATGTGCCTGAATAGGCGATGGCCTTTAGGTAAGGCGTAGTTAGAGAGTGGTTTTACAATTTCATCCCTCTCCCATTTTTCACCATCTACACCCCGCTTTTTCAAAACCTCCGGTCGAGGAACCAATGGTACAAAAGTCTATAGGCAGGAATCCTACCAACATTAGAACGCAAAAGAGGCAAGTATTGAAGGATTACAAGAGAGACCAAAGAAACAATGACTCCACAAGGTGTGACCCTTCACAACATGTATATGCGGATGCAAGGTACAAAGAAGATTAACCTAGGGAGTCAATGAAAATAGCCGTCCGACTGGGAAAAATGTGAAGGCAAAGGCTCCCAACTTTCTTTCCAAAGGGACTCAACCAAGTGGGGAAAATGTACTTCCAAATGCTTCAACGTTTTTTCCGCAAGGAAGTGAAGCTAGCACAAGACAAAGGCTCAAACAACAAGCAAGGAAAAATGGTTCCAATAATCAAGAAAGTGGAGATTGTCAAATGGTTACTCTAAGATCCGCACTTGGTGATCGAAAGACTCCAAGGGATGCACTCGGTAGACCTCATAAAACTTTTTACAAAATATTCACGGAGTACTTTACCAAACTACCTCCAATCTTCCAGCCTTACGTATTATCCACCGAAGACGTTGATGATGATGGAGATTGTGGTTTCCATGTTGCTTCAGAGCAAATAGGCCATATGGGATTGATGGGTAATCAAACTCAATGTCAATATTTAAGGATGAAGATGGCCATGAAACTAGTGCAACACAAGAAGTTCTATATTCCTATGATGTTGGAAGGAAACAATGAAGAAAAAGAAGAACGTTTTAAAAGCTTGGTTGCTCGCCTACAAGGCCCGAAGAGTGGAGCACTAACTTTGCGATCGCATTGGATGCTGATGCCTCAATGTGGGCATCTCTTGGAGGATAGTCTTACTTGTGTTGTTCATTACTTTGGTGACGACACAAAATATGGCATTCACACCAAAGGAAGCAAGATGCGCTGGAAGTCTCAAGGATGAAAGAATTGTTATAGCCAACATCAACAAGATCCATTTTATCGGTATTAGGTTACAAAAAGATTGCCCATTACCTCCGCTTTGTAGGTTTTCTTATTGGCCAGGGTTCACCAACAACGAATCTGCAAAATGGTTGGAGAAAACTAACATGAAAAGACGAGGGTACCGAGTACACCACCAATCTTTTATTTTAGTCCACTTGTAAGTCAAACCTTGACCGGTTCTTGTAATCAAGAACTCAAGAACAAACTATGAGAAATTTGGCGAATAACAACACAAGGTAGCAACGGTAATGCTGTCGTTGCCAAATAGCAACACTTATGGGTCGTTGCGGATTTTTTGGGCCGTTGTGGAATTTAGAAACGGCCCATTTTAAGTTGCGTTTCGCAGTTGCTTATTTTTAGCGCGTGCCATGTACGCGTGCGGCCAAAGAACACCTCCCCACACTTTTTATTATTTTTGTACCCAACTTGTTTGAACCTTAGAGATATTACACCCATTGATTCCAAAAAAAAAAAATCCTATCTTTATCTAAACCCTAGCCACACACGGCTAACTCATTTCTTCTCTTCTTCTTCTTTCTTCTTCTTCTCCTCTCCTTCTCCTTCTTCCTGCTAAACTGATCGAGCAGAGAAGCTTCAACTGTAACCCTAACCACCACCACCATAACTTAACTAACCCTAACTACTACAATCTTCATCACTAACCTATCATCCAGAAACTAAATCACCATCTCTTCTTCTTCTGCTACTATCATCTCTGAATCGATCTCGCGAAGATATTGAATTCGATCTTAATGAGATCGATTTTAACTGAATCAACTAAATCATCATCATCTGATTTATATACCTTGTTTAATTTCTACAGTAGAAATCCTAGATCTAGTATTCCTATATTTTATCTAGGGTTTCAATTGTAGAGATGAGCCAGAAGAGGAAGGTTTAACATGGGTTTTAATTCTAGGTAGAGGAAGACCTAAAGGTTCTGGAAATAGAAAAGTCTTTGCTTCTCTTGGTAAGTTTTTTTTTTTTCTTGGTAATAGAAAGCCTGATTTAAGAATTTTTCTCATGAGCAGAACCAAGCAGATCTAGACTTTAGAGAAAATATCTTCACAAAAGCTTGGATCAGTTCCTTGAGCAAAGATCTCTTGATTTTAAACGAATTTCGATTACAGGTTTACAACAAAAGGGGTCTACTCTCAAAACCCATTCAAGATTTTCTTAAAAAACATTACATTTCTTCTGAGATTTGGGGTTTCCCTCATAGATACAAAACTGATCTACTACTGCTATTTTCCAAGATCTCATTTAGTATAACTTGACTTGGTCTTCTTCTTGATCTCATCCGATAAATTTGTTTACTGCAGCGATACAAACAGCTCCACCATAGCTGACTCCGTGAACCACTCCATCAAATAATCAATTAAAACTTCACCAGCGGACCTTCATCAGCGGACCTTCGCTCATCTATCCTCACTGGCAACATGAGTACATTCCTGGGATGACAAATTCATAGGTCATGAATACCTTAAGAGCAGGGAAGTTTCTTACCCTTTTCTATTCTGATGTTCGATGCTCACATAGTGTTTGTGGAACTTCAAGCAAAGTTTAAGTCATGTACTCCATTTTGAACAGTGGGGTCAGTTGGAAAGCTTTTGAAGAGTTTAACTTTTTTGTAGTATGAACATTGGGGCGATCAATTTTGGAGGATTGAATTCAAAGACATAAGTAGTTCGTAGAACAAATCAGTTCCTTTGGGATTTCGGCGAATAACGATGCTTGGTCGAGAAAGTGAATTTTGAGGATTTGCAGCAGCGCAGGAGTCACGAATAACAAACCAAAAAGGGAAGATTCCTAACACCATATTCCTCTTGCCGTTCAGAAAGCTTTTAAACGTTCATTTTGATACATTTTCAACTGCGTCGAACACTTCCTAATTGAGCTATGCTATGGGACTGAGATCGCCATGTCATATTGCATTCTACAAAATGTTTACGTCATCAGTAGTTAGAATCATTTCTACATGCAGAGCCTTTAGTAACAAGCGTTGATAATTGCATAATAAGTCATTTCATGACCGTATTACAATACTTGGATAGTCACATATATAACATTTTATTGTTGAACAGGAAGTATCCAAGAACATCTCACTCGGTTAAAACATTGTACTAGGCATCATCATGATTAGCTAAGAAAATTACAAGTAATTCTCATAAACAACCAGTGAAAAAGAATAGGTTATTGTGATAGTAGAATCAAAGTAGAACATTGGCAGTGCAATAATTATATAACATTCTCACAGTACTCGCAATTTTGATGAATATGCTTGAAACCCTAACTTGCTACGCTGATTTTTATTTCAGATTTTTAGAGGAGATGAACGGGAAAAGGAAGAAGAGGAAAAAAGGGTTGAACCTGTGAGATTTCATGCCTTAGTATCCTCAATCCAGGTGAGACAGAAATCTCCCTTTTCTTCAAGTCCTTGCTTAAATGAGTTGTGAATCATTGTGGGTTGTGAATCTTTTGCCTGTGATTGGGTATTGCTGTGATGGTGATGAGAGACTTCTTGTTGATCAATTTATGCCCAATGATACCTTAGCTAAACATCTATTCCATTGTATGTGTATGGTTTGCTTAGGAGAGGGAGTTTCTATTTGTATTTTCTTCTGTAATATCCAGTATGGTTTGATATTGTTGTTTGCATATCATTAGTGAACTTCGCATACCCTGGTGACTGTCAAGGTGCTTGTTTAATACTTCAGGTTCACACATCTAATTATGGTTTATGGTTGGTGCAGGTATCCACCTTCATTCCGATCGGCTTTAGTTGTGTTGACTCTTTTGAGATGGCTTGTTGTTCACTGAACTTGATAGGTATGTACAGCTGGTTTCTCTTGTTTAATTTTTTTTCCCTGCAATAATTTCAACTTAGTGTTATACAGTAAATCAGACCCATATCCGTCTCCTTCTAACCCGCGTTCGCATCAAGTTTGGACTTCGTTTATCTGTCTATATGATTGGTGGGTTATTTGATTTTCCATATATGGGTGAAGGTTAGTGCAGATTAGTGTTGTGTGGTCTGCCAGAGAATGGTAATGGCTAGTAATGGGGTTTCAAGAATTTTATCTTCTTTTGTTAACACTTTAACCTTTACTAATATACTAATGGGATTTATGATTCTGTGCAGGCAGTAAAGAAAGGAGATCCATCTTTCTTGGTCAATACTAGGTTATACAATGCAGACAAGTAAACATCTGATGGGAAGGTACCTATCTCATGCTCAAATATGAGTATTACAGAACTAGGTTATACAAGTATGGATACTGAAACTAACTAGGTTTTATATATTAGAGAACAAGAACATTGGTTTTTTAGTTTTTTTTGGCTAAGTGTAAGAACTAGTTTTTAGTTTTTTTGGCTAAGTGTAAGAACAAGAAAAGAAAACTAGAGTATGAAATTTTTGTATGTATATGAAGTATTGATTTTGGCTAAGTGTCGGAATTTTTTGAAATGTATATTGAAATTTTTGTATGTACATGAAGTACTGATTTTGGCCGAGTGTCAGAATTTTTTGAAATGTATATTGAAATTCTTCTATCTTAAGTCAAAAAGGACTTTCTATTGACCAGGTCAAAGATTGGCCGAGCTGACCAGAACTGACCAGGTCAAAGTCAAGCTTGGTCTTCTTTAACCTGGTCTTTTTTTTGACTTTGGTAAAAATTTAGAAACGGCAATGAGCCGTTGCTGGTAAAAATATCCGAAACGGTAAATGGGCCGTTGCTGATTAAAATTTGAAACGGTTACAGGGCCGTTGCGGGAAAAATTAAGCAACGGAAAAAAGCCGTTGCGGGCAAAATCTAGCAACGGCTGAACTGGTCCGTTGCTAGTACCGTTGCTACCCATGAGACGCAACGGCAACATTACCGTTGCTAAAATTCGTCACACCATGAATCGCAACGGCCGGCCCCCGTTTCTAACACTTTTAGCAACAGATGAGCACCGTTGCTACCCCCCAAAATTGGTGTAGTGACAAGATCTATTTCAGATCTGATTGATTCACACAAGGGAGTCAATACAAGAATCCGAAAGACTATGCCAACCAACCAAGTACGATACTTTAATTATATAAGATGACTCAAATATAATGCGGAAGTAAAGTAAAGTACACACAAGATTTTGTTAACGAGGAAACTACAAACTCGTAGAAAAACCCCGGGACCTAGTCCAGTTTTGAATACTCTTAAGAATTAAGCCGCCAACACACCTAGCTACTCTCAGACTTCGGACTAGCTGGTGCAGACAATATGACCCTAATACGACTATTAATCACAAAGATTTCCCCTCAGTATTTCTACGCTTCCAACCACAACAAGGTGGTCACGCACATGTACTCCCCTACGTAAACAGACGCCCGTTACTGTCTTACACAAGAGTTTCCTCACAGCCCATCGCGAGGACTATCGCTACCCCACCTCCAATCAGACGATTATAACCTTATGGACAACAACCATATAGCGACAGGTCAAATAGCTAGATGATATCCTTGGTAACTAACAAATATTTCACCGAAGTCTTTTCACACCAAGAGCGAGGTTATTAAGTTTACTTAGGAAATAAACACCTCGAGATATCGATCAAGGTTTCAAAACCTAAACTCCCGAAAGAGCAACCTTGTCGTCCCAGTTGGAATCAAGCAGATAGCTGTAGCAAGTACGATATGAGATGACCGTGAAGAACGATGTACCTGCAAGAACAAATTCAGTAACATCGATCTTGATTCCACTCAATATCTATAGTTTAGGCACACAAACCGAAAGCGGCTTGTTGATAAATCCAGGTTAATAGATAAAGAGTATGTTCTAATCACAACGATCTTGAGTGGCCTTATATCAGAAGAGAAGGACCTTAGAATAAACAAGATCGTTAGGTTTGATAGACGTGATAGAACAGAACACAAGTACAATACAAAGAAGACTAGTAAACATAAACTAGTTTCCCGTAAGAGGTCCTTCTAGACTTCTCGATCCAAAGAGAAGACTTTCACGCAATTCTAGACCGAGAGCAAAAGCTCAAAGGTAAGTGAAAAGAAAAGCGACAAACACAAGCTTACAATTCCGAAGAAGAGCTTGGCTAAAGGGATAAAGCTTTCAGGAGAGATACCACTCCTATTTATATTGACTAAGGCTTTAACTTTGAAATGAGGCAAAGTTAATTTCGAAAATTCCACAAAGCACATACATAATAGTTCTGAAATTCCCCATTTAGTCTCATAGATTTTAATGGGAACTAATACTCTAGCAATTTACATTTAAGAAAAATATATACCATAAAGAAAATATATTTTCGAAACATGTTTAGCCAAGAGCAATCAAAGCAAATAATATCTTAAGGTATATTTGGATATTTCTTTTAAATCGAAATATAGCGCTTACCAATATGATCCCTGGGAAAGATCTCAATTCGAAAACGTGTCTTTAGTTTCGAAAATCTCCTTAGATATTATTACTTCCAAATGTCGTCACCAGCTTTAATAATGTCGACATTACTTCCTTGGTATTGCTGGGCGAACCAGACGAACCTAGGTGGAAGTGGGATCTGGTCCAACGTGGTTCAACGTTCCGCATAAACGAATCATAACAAACGTGGACAAAGCCTTGTGTGTTAAGCTTAAGTGAACACATAGGTTCAGACATTCCGAATCACGCAAATAGATATACCATTGGAAGTACGGTGCGAGATTCTACGAGTAACTAGCAAAATGTTAAATCTCCTGAATTCTTGACTCCAATATAGATGTCACATTAATGATATTCAAGAATTCAAATCAAAACATCAAATGAATAATCAAATGAAGAGCGACTAACCATATTTCAGATGATGACTCAATCCCACTTAGTTGTACATTGAAGATGAACGAATTCAAACTTTAAACCGAGAATATGAAACTCATTAATTCGTTGAAGCACAAATCAAAAAGATAGAGTTTGAACTTCGAAGATACGCATTCTGAGTCAACCATATTAAGGTTTCGAAACGTACATCTGTTTTGGCAGAAACCAAATTAAGGTTTCGGAACCTAAAGTTCATTATATGACTGGAACAATATTTAGATTCCCAAATCAAGTTTCCACATACCGAAACCTAAAGTTGGGTTTCGAAATCTAGATTCTGTTTAACAAAACCTTGGTTAAGGTTTCGAAACAAGAAACACATATTAAATTCTTCACAAATGTTTGGTGTCGAACTTGAGAGTCCATGTGGTCGAGAACCATTTCAGCATTACACCTTTTTTGCCTCGACGCACATGAATATATTTCCCGGTTCACATAAACATTTAGGAAACCCCAGGGTCTTTTTGACCTTTTAGATCTCACATGGTCAAGACACATTGGCCTCGATTCTAAGTCACTGTCAGCCACACAAACATAGTTACGAATTTGTTATATCTCATTGGTCACAATATTTAAGTTTCAGACCAATAGCTTATGAATGCGAAAATCAGATTATGGTTTCGAAATCAACGTTAGTTTTACCAAAACCTACATTGAGGTTTCAAACATTGAAAATTCATAAGTTGAGATACACAAATATGGTTTCGGAATCCAGAAGTGAGATATGGTATACAAGATGTTCATATACATAATCAAATGAATGATTCAGAACTTCAGAGTTCAGAGACAAACCAAGACGTCGTATTCGAATCTCAGAAACAACAGTATTTCGAGTCTACAAAACATAAGTGTGAGTCACGATCTCTCTTACATTGGCTCATATAAATATATGCAATCAATCCGACAGAGCCAGACTAGGTAAGAAGAGACACAATACTGTGATGGATCAAATCTCGTAGTACTACCGAGATAACATCACTGTTATATCCAACTCGAAAAGGTTTTATGAAAAACCTTTATATTAACTTAAAGATGGAGAAGAAAAGAAAGCTCTAAACAATATTGGAACGTCATAACTACAACACTAATACCACAAGTGGTAAAGCGGAGTTATCATAAGACACACTGATCACAAGTGATCAAGTCATAACGTAAAGCTCAAGCTGAGAGTTATGTTTAGGTCTTTTGTAGCACAAGTGTAAAAGATAATGAAATCGCGTTATTTAGATTCACTAACCTGTTGAATGAAGAAGCCGGATGTCTTCGTTTGATCTTCAGTCTTTCTTCAACTCTTCAACCAGTGATTCTAAATCCTACCAAAATCTTCCACAATGTAAAGCTAACTCTCACATGATTTCACTTAATTGTGTGTTGTTTAGCGGTCGAGTTTTGATCACTAAAGTTGACAACTAAGCTTGACATACCAACACTCAGTGAGGTTGACCGAGCCATGCTCTAACACAACATGAAACGTTGGAATGAATTAACCGAAAATGACCCAAACGAGCGTGTAATGGTTGACTTGGATTCATATGTCGTAGACCTGGCTTAGTATTTCTCTTACTTTTATTAAGGAATTGTCTTATTTTGTCGCTTTCATATGTTCTATTTTGCTTTTTGAACAATGATTAATGTATGAAAGTGTTTCGGATTTTAATATAAGTATGATTGAAAACAAGAAAGTGGTTTTTCACCTAACAGTCGGCGCACTATTTACTGATCCTTGGCCGATTCCCTGGGGAAAAAAATTAATCGGCGTGTACAGATTTATATTTATGCCGATTGTACACGAAAATTTTTACAGAGATAATCCCGTTTCAAGTAAACACAATCATCTTGAACATTCATATATGTACGCCGATTACAGTGTTACATTTTTTGGCATTTTTTAATCGGCTTCTTTTAACAAATAGGTTTGCCGATTTTGTCTGATAATTTGGCTACGAAAAGTTTACTTTCACCATAACACGATCGGCCTACAAAATGACATATAAAAACCGATTATTTCTAATAAATTTAAGCGGCTTTTATTAAGAAATATTTATGCCGATTTTTGCTCAAAATTTAGACAGGAAAATTATATGTATCGCTAAAACAGAATCGGCGTATAAAATGATGTACACAAACCGATTCCAGTATAATCGGCTTATACCTCTAAAAGAGTTAACCGATTTAAGCAAAAACAAAAGGTTAGTAATAAACCGTGTCATTCATCCAACCAACAAGTCTGAAACTAAAACAAGTCATCCAACCAACAAGTCTTAAACCAAACAAACAAGTCTGATAAGAAACAAAAAAATCTTTAAACCATAGAGTTTTAAAAGTTTTAATATACTTAGAGATGAGGAAGGATCCAAAGACACTCTTAAAAGGACATTTTCCTACATTCTTTTCTGGCCATCAGATCTTACCCCAATAGATGGTTAAGATGCAACTAATAAAAAGATAAAATATGTTTAATAACCGGTAAAAACCCATGACCCATATTACCAAA
>JAJJMA010146873.1:0-21437 GCA_023529015.1 Papaver nudicaule
CGAAAACACATTTTGCTGGATTGATCTTGAGCTTAGTAACACGCATATGGTTAAATATTTCTCTTAGGTCTTCCACATGAGTTTGTTTCTTCTTACTCTTGACAAGCATATCGTCGACATAGACTTCCATCGTCTTCCCAATCCATTTCTCAAACATTTTCTGTGCCATCTCTTGATAAGTAGCGCCGGCATTCTTCAACCCAAATGGCATCCTAGTATAACAAAATAGCCCCTTAGTGGAGAAGAAAGCTGTATGCTTCTGATCTTCCTCCGCCAAAGGTATTTGATTATATCCTGAATAACCATCCATAAATGACAGCAACTCGTGACCTGATGTAGCGTCCACGGTCTGGTCAATACTCGGCAATGGGAAACTATTCTTGGGGCAAGCTCTGTTAAGGTCACTGAAATCAATGCAGATCCTTACTCCCTTGTTCTTCTTTGGTACTACAACCATGTTGGCTATCCACTGTGGATATTGCACTGGTCTTATTATACCAGATGCTCTCATCTTGTCAATTTCTGCCTTTACTGCCTCTTTATAAACTGGAGCCAGTTTCCTGATTCTTTGTTTGAATGGCCTAACCTTTGGATCGATATCGAGCTTATGGCATGCTATCGCCGGATCAATCCCTGGCATCTCATTCATGCCCCAAGCAAAGACATCAACATACTCCTTGAGTAACGCTAGCAATTTCGTCGATTCATCTTCAGTTAAAAGAGTACCAATCTTCACCATCTTTGGCTCCTGTTCGTCGCCGATATTAACATCCTTAGTAGGTTCCACCGCCGTGAAATGCAGCTCTGGTTCTCCCATCGGCGATGGCTCCTTTGATTGCTATAAGGTTTTATCTCCAGACTTCGCCGAGTCTTCTACTGAGTTTACTGAATGCACGTATGTGGTTGGGTTGGCGATGAAGTCTAGAATTTCTTGCTCCTTAACTGCCTCCTTACTGAGTTTCTTTTTCTCCGCCAATTTCACCTTTTGATTTTCTCGCATTTGCACGTCTGCTGAATTACACGCCCTGGCTACTGACAAATCTCCAACATATTCGGCGACTCCAAATGGTGTGGGAAACCTTAGACGCTGATGATAAGTAGAAGGGACTCCTTTTAAACTGTGGAGCCATGGTCGCCCCAGAATTGCAGCATACGGCGAGTCAACATCCACAATACAGAGAGTAGTATTTAAGAAGTACTCGTCGCAGATTTTCACTTTTAACTCGATTTCGCCTTTAGGCTTAGATGCGATGCCGTTAAATCCATAAATGTTATAAGAGGATACCGTCGGCGAAGGTATTTTCTTGTCTTTCGCTCTCATTGCCTCAAAGGCAGTGTTGAAGAGGATGTCCACAGAACTACCCGGGTCAATGAGCACCTTCGGCAGCCTGAAGCCTTCCATCTGAATAGTAAGAACCAATGGGTTGTTATGATTTCTTCCTTCTGGTGGAATCTCTTGAGCAGAGAATCCAACACATGCTTTCATCCATTCCTGTAACGGCTCTTGCTTGGCGGCGACACTACAGATCTCGTTTCCCATTCTATCTCGCTTATGGACTCGAGACATGACATTATCATGAAATTCATCCCTGGTAATTTTTGAATGCACAATGGAAAAGCAGTCTAATTCCATTAAATCTCGCTCAACCTTAACCTCATACACATTTGGAGTGTGGACTGGAATGGCCTGAATTGGCTGGACCACGAGAGGAGGTGGCGGCGGCAATTCTAGGAAATCCTGAAATTTTCCCATACTAACGAATCGATGGACTTCTTGCTGTACGCCGGTACAATTCTCTGTTGAGTGGCCATGGAACTGGTGAAATTGACAGAAGGAATTGGTATTGGCTGGCGGGACCCTTGGGTTTCCTCTGTTATAAGGATAGCGGATTTCATCCCTACAATTTGAACTTTCAATCTGACCAAATGCATCTGTATAAGAAACACGCAACTTGGGCAAAGTAGCATCTTGAAAAGGTTGCTGGTTGCCTCTGCCAAACTTTCTATTATCCCCATTATATCTTCTGTCTCCATTCCCATTTCGCCGGTTATCTCTTCCTCCTCGTCCATAATTTCCGCCCCTGTTGTCTTGCCTATCTCGCCCATCATAATTTCCTCGCTTCTGAGAATTCCAATGTTGCTCGGCGGTAACCTGCTGCTTTCCTGCCTCGGAAACTACTATCGCCGAGGATGGGTTCTGCGCCGACTTCCTCTGTTCTGCCTTTAACCATTCTTTTTTGATTTCTTCTTGGTCTTCCGGCGATAAGCTATTGATCGAGTGAATTTGTTTTGCTCTTTCCTTCTTTAGTCGCAACTCTTCTTCTCTGATTTCTTCAAAACTTAACCATTCATCTTGCATTGCCCTCAAGGTCAGCAGATCTTGCGGCATGTTCCAAAACAGCTTCTGGTACAGCTGGTCAGTAGTCTCCATAGCACTAAGAAATGATCTTATTTTCTCCTTTTCTGAAACTTCTGATCCTACCTCGCCGCTTGCTTTTCTCCATCTTGTAATAAAAACTTTATAAGTCTCCGAGGGTCTTCTCTTAACATTGAATAATCTTTCCACGCCAGGCCGGCCTCTATTGTTCTGAATAAAAGCGTGCAAGAATCTACTTTCTAACTTCTCAAAGGATTTGATTTTTCCTTCTTCTAGCCCATCAAACCAGGCTAGGGCTTCATCTTTTAGTGTAGCCGGGAAAGCCATACACATTATAGGATCCAAACCTACCCAAGCTGCCATGTCTCGCTTATAAGCCCTAGAGTGCTGTGTAGGATCTCCAGTTCCATCATAGAAAGAAGTAAACTTTGGGGGAGAATACTTGGGAGACACATGTCCATACGTAATACAATCATGAAAGGGTGTTTTCTGTGCCTCCAAGAGCGCAACTCTATACTTGGACTCCCTTGAAGACCCACTTAAAGCTTCTACTTTATCTTTTAGCTGGCGCAAGTCCTTCTTCATCTCTTTATCTACCTTATGTCGTCGCCTAGAGCTGCTGCGGTCTTTATCCTTTCCAGGTAGATTTATCCTTCTACCTCTCTCATCATACTTCGCCGATGAATCTGAGATTTCAGTCAAGCTGGTTCCACTTTTTTCGACTCGACGAGACGAAGTTGTATGGGAATGAGACTCGTGGCGAGATGAGTGAGTGTGAGATCCATGGCGAGATGAATGTTCTCGGCGAGTTGAGTGCGAGTGGGACCCCTGACCTTTGTTCTGTGCCGCCATCAACTCTCTATGACTCTGAAGTACCGTCTCCATTTGCAATTGCATTTGTCTTTCAAACTGACTAGCCTGCCTGTTATTGGCCTCCAGAATTTGCCTTAGCAATGTTTCTGTGGTATTAGTGGATCCGGTATTATCTGCTATCACGACTGGTCGAGTTACAGTTGCTCCAGGTACTGTCATTGCACCATTTCTACTGGCCGCCTGTGGAGTCTCTGGCACCACCGCTGGGGCTTCTTCCAATACATGCTGGGTTTCGCCAACATCTTGCACCAACTGTTGCTGAATATTGGCCGCCACTCTGCATCCTGCCATTGCATTTTGAGCTGCTCCTCCTGCATTCGATGTTTCTCCTCTGATGAATCCTCCAGCACCAATCTGTTCGCCACAAGCATTTGCTTCTACTGCACTACTGATTCTTGTTAACATTGGGTTAGGCTCAGGTGACCTCTCCGCATTCTCAAAGCGAGTAATATCCTCCATGTGTACTTCTTCTTGACGAGTCATTTGTTGGATAGGTGATCGGCGAGATGAACTTGCCACATTAGGATCCACTGGTCCTGCTAGCTCCATTGCTCTGCTTCTAGTATTGCGGCTACTCGGGAGTGTCGCCGGTGTGGGAAGTATAGGGTGTCGAGGAGGCCTACCCGCCGGGGCTTTATCACTTCTTCCTCTAGGACCCATTCGCCGAGGTACTGTAAAAGAAGACAAACACACTTCCTGACAGTATTGCTCTGTTAGTACTGTGGGTAAATGCCAAATAAGTTAGTTGGATTACTTTTCAGAATATTGATGAATGAAATACAAAAGGAACAACTTTGTATCACGTGATAGGCAGATAATGACCTAAGCATGGCAAAAATTGCAAAACAACCTATGTGACTATGATTTTGAAATCAAAATGATTGTACGACCAATATTTTGGAAAGCAGCTTAGCAAGATTTTAAGATGATATTTTCTTTATGAAACTGTGGTTTTATACCAACTACCAGAACTAACATTTTCCTTCCCAGAAAATATATATCTATATTTGGAGATTCATACCCCAAAACAGCGATTTCCTACTGCTCATGTAAGAAAAGTGAAATTTGTGATGCCATTGTCCTATCAGGCCGATTAATCATCTCTTATAAGCATACTAGCACTCCACATAACATGATTTCTTTTAAATGGTAAGAAAAAATGTTCATCGAGAATCTAGAACCATCGTTATAACATACTAAAAAATACTCTAATGCTTTCTAATTTTAGCAACACTGTGCAAGAGAATCTTTATAACGAGTTACCCATCATACCATATATAGCAAAACAAAGGCGAAATCACGAAGAAATGTCATAGGGTGAGCAGAACATCTCAAAATAGCGTGAAAATTTCACTGCAATATAACGGCGAGCTCTATAGGTCTAATGCTATACCATATATAGAAAAACAAAGAATACACAGTAACATTTCAACTCATACACAGAATCAGAGAAAACATGGATGAACTAAAACTCATGAAGAATCAATAAGAAATCCTATATATAGCGAGTAAAGGTAATTGAAATAGTACCGACAAGTTGCTATTCATGCGATTCACACCACATATGGAAAGAAAAGAACATCAATAAATCATACCAACAAATCAAAGAAACACAAGTTCAAAACCTTTTCCAGCGCCAAAATGTAACTGTGTAAAATCCCGATGGTTAGATCTTACACAGTACACCCAAATATGATACACCAACATACACACAATCATTCCCAAAGCATGCATCTATACCAATGTCATAAGAAATATAAAGGAGATAGAGTTAGAGATACTTGAGAAGCTGATTTACTTGGTTCGCCCATAAGAAAGGACTACATCCAAGGATTCCACTATTATAAGTATGATTACATCACTCCATTACCTTGCTAATCTTTATGTTTTGTTCCTTAAGCAAGAACCCTAACTTTAGTCTTGGGCTGTAGAGAGCAAGTAGGATACTTTTCCTCTCTCCAGACCAATCCCAAATGTGTCCAACCCCTTTCTCTGTGGGTTAGTTGGCTATTTATAGGCCTTTTACATAGTGGTAAACAGCTAATACAAACAATGTTAGACTGACACTATTTGTCATGACTCGCCGACACCTATATCTCGGCGAGCTTATTTCATACTTAGTAAACATTAACGAGAGAATCTTCTTGGAGATAAGGTTGATGACGCATCCCCACTGAGTCAACCAGTCAACCTGACAATATGTCCGTTCTGACTTCTCTTAAATGCTCAACTAATTATCACCTAACTATCACCTAACAATTGGCGACAGGTCTTTCACTCGTTGGCACCTTACTCGCTGATACCCTACTCGTTGGTACCATACTCGCTCATTCTTATATCGTCCGTCTTCATTACTCGTTGATCCAGGACATCTCGGCTGCATCCTTTTTATACAACAGCCCCTCTATGATGCTTTTATATCGGATAGGTATTTTCTACCCTTACATTTTGCCTCTTTCATCTCCTAAGACTTCAGTCGCCGGGGATGAAACCATAGTACTCGCCGAAAATACCGCCCCACGTTCACCACTAGCCTTTTTTGACGCCACACGTCCGCTAGCATGCATCAGTTACTCCACGTGTCTTCCATGCGTAGCTTCACTTTACGACTGGTAACCGTTTTCGCCCATTACTTCCATTACTCCATCATAACGTATAACCGTTATCGCCGGTTACTCCTCCCTAAACTCATATAAATACTCGGCTCCACATATGCTTCCTTCTTTACGAGTTTTTTTCTCAAAACCCTAATCTTTCTGCTGCTGCATTCAAAACTTTTCATCTTCTTTTTTCCCTCTCCATCTTAAGATTTCCTTTACTGCTGTTTCTTCATTCTTTTCCTTTGCTTCACAACGATTTCCTCTTCTCTTTACGCTGATTCCTGCTTCAGATCCCTTTTTCTCCACTTTCCGTCACCAACAACCACCATTCTTCATCTTTTCCGGCTAACCACCACCTGAAACCACCAATCTTCATCTTCTCCGGCAATCTTTAAGCTGCTTTAATGGCTCCTAAACCCTCCAAGTCTAAGAGCACAGCTAGCAAAACAAAGTCTTCTGACCCCAAAGTGCCAAACTGGAAAACTAATTGGCCTGGCTACTGTGCTCATTACAAAGTAGAATTTCTTAATCCCAAGGTCCATTCTCTCCCAGAGACACAGAAAGCCTCTGATCTATTATCCGTCGACGATCTTCTTCGATCCGAGACAAGCAATACTTGGGCTGCTGTTGCTTTTGGTCAACTAAAAGCTGGGCTAACTTTTCCTCTGTACAATCCAAACAACACTTTTATCGTCGATCTTCTTGCGGCGATTAACAGAAGTCCCTTCCAACTAACGGGTAATGCTATCCGAGTGATGACTGAATGGAGCCTGCGCCGAGAGGGCAAAACAAACTATCCCTCGCTCGCCGACCTGAAGGCCCACAAACCTGAGGAGTTTACTGTGGAAAAATTTCTTGAGCAATATTCCGTGGCTTCTTGCAACAGAAAAACCGATCCCTGGGCTATTAGGTTTGCCCCAAAGATAAAGGCTGCAGACTTGTTACTCGCCGACGTCGAGATCACAAGTACTAAGGACAAACCATCCGTTCGTCATAGCTCTGAGGGCGACTTCTCCAATCTTCCCTGTCTCGTTGACGGTCCTTGGTTACTCGGCTGGGAAGATGATGACAAGACCAAGATCCGAGAATCTTTTTTGCCTGAGCATGCCTCTCTTGCCAAGCATACTTTCTGGAACGTAGTCTGGCCTGATGCTGATAAATATTCCAAGGATGAGAATGGCAAATTCCTCAGGACGGAGGATAAAGGCTACATCAAACTTTCGGCTGATGCCGTTGCTGGAACAAAGAGAGGGCGGGAGGATACTACTGCCGCTGGTGCCTCTCAGGTAAATATATATCTATGTTCTTGCTAGAGTACTTTTGTGTTAGCAAAGATCCGACTGAAGATCTTGAACAAGCATTTTACTTAAACTTATTTTAAAAATATGTGCCAATATATTTTTAAAATATATATCTATATTTGCCTCTGCTTGTTCCGAGATCTGATAGATGTATCTTTGATGATATTCAATTTGCAGCGCCCCAAGAAATCTAGGCCGTCTCCCGCCGAAGAGGATGAAGAACTTCGCCAATTAGCTGCTAAGAATATGCCTCCTCCATCAGTTCCTTCTTCTCCTGTCAAGGAAACTATTCCTATTCAGGAAACTCCAGAGCTCGTCGGCGACCACTCTATCGAGGATAGCTCCAGTACGCTCGTCGACCAGCCTTTGGTGGATAACTCTAGTGTTCCCGCCGAGCCATCTGCCAAGAATGGTTCCACTGATCCTCCTGCTACTGAAAACACAGAAGATATGCATCTTGACTCGGAGACATATCCCAAGACTAATGATCATCTCGATATGGATCTGGATCAGCTCAACATTTCTGGTGGTCAAGATACTTCCGTGCCCTCTTCTTCTTCCAAGAATCCCCAGACATCATCTGTTCAACATACTTCCTCTGCCTCAGCACTTGAGCCACATCTCGCTGGCTTAATTGTTCTTGATAGATTGCCTCGGCATCCCCTTCTTCCTCCAGGTACTACCGGCCCTGGAACCTTACAAGTGACTGCTCCTAACATGCTCGCCGAAGCATTTGACAAACTCAGTGTGGCGGAAGACTGCATGGACCACGAGTATTATGAAACTTTGGCACAATATAGTCGCCCTGGGTTTGTGCATCACCCAAAATTCCATACAGCTGCAGAGGTCATTCCTTACCAGGAGCATTTCAACCTTTTCAACATGGTGAGTGTTCTGTGGAATTTTGCCTATTTTCTAGCTCTTGTCATTATTAGAGACTTATGCTTATTCTGTGTATCCCCAGCACTTTCACCATTGCTTGAGTGTTGGCTCAGCCCTTGAAGGTCTTGGCCGTGAGAATATTAATCTCAGGACTCGAATTGGCCAACTGCAACATGAGGCCGAGGTACGTGGCCAAGAAGTTGAGAGATTAAAAAACGAGGTCAAAGCGCGAAGCCTGACAGTCACTACTCAGCAGGGTAAGTTTCTTCATATCTCTCGTTGCTGTATTATCTTTCTTTTGTTTTACTTCTTTCGCCGACCCTTAGATTTCCTGCCCTCCAAGGTTGCCATTCCTCTGACGACGATAGGCTTAGGCGAGCTGAATCTGAAATCGAGAGACTTAATAATAGCAACCTTAAGCAGTGTAATCAACTATTCATCTTCCAAAAGGACCTTAAGTGGTGCCGCCGAGAGTTGGATCAGGACGTAGATATTATAAGAAATCTTTGTAATACTTATCAAGCTGCTCGATCGGAATTAGGCCAAATGATTAGCCAACGAGATGATGCACTTCGCCGAGAAGAGTTAGCTCTTGCTGCCAAGGTGGAAGCCGAGACAAGCCATAAGCGAGCTTCCTTCCTTTGGAAAGAAGAGAAGTCCAGAGCTGATAAGTTAGCTTCCCAAATTATTAGCTTGAGTACCGAAAAAGAAATCGCCGAGTTTCAGATTCAGCGTTGGAAGGATTCAGCGAAGAGGCAGGAAACCTTAGCAATTGAGTTATATCAGCAATGCTCTGACCAACATCGCCGAATAGAACAAATGTTAGGTCCGTGTGCGAACGAAAACTTCGAGTTTCATATGACTCAGTTTAGGGAAGCACAAGAGGGTATGCGAGATCATGTCCGCAACCTAGAAGGTAGCTTTTGTAGGATTTACTCATGACTTATCATGCTTATGTTTATTTTCCATTTTTCTCATCATATCATTCTTTCTCTCTGCCTCAGCAACCATTCAGAAGTTAAGAAACGAAGCAGACCAGAATCAGGAGGTCATCAAGGGTTGTCATGAACTGGAGAAAAAGGTCCAAGACCTTTCTGATCAGCTCAAGGAGCATCAGCTGTGCCCCAGTAAGATAAATGAGTTGTCTGAAAAGCTCAAAGAGCATGAGCCCTGTGCTGGCCAACTCGCCGATCTTAACAAGCGACTTCTTGACCATGCCTCTTGCGCTGGCAAGATTCAAGAGTTGGAGAGTGTTCGAGATGGTCTCGAGATTGAGCTCGCCGAGGTCAAGGACGATGCACAATACTGGGAGAAGCGTCACAAAGCTGATGTTGTCAAAGCTGCCTTCGTCGGAGCCCAGGATTTTGCTTACAAATTCCTGCCTCAGCTTAATGTGGAGATTCCCTCGGCCTACATACGTCGCACTCCAGAACAACTCGCCGAGCAAGAGAAGACAACTGCCAAAGGCAAAGAGGTGCTGATTGCAGAAGAAAATGAAGAAGAAGCTGAGGAAGAAAATGAAGAAGAGGAGGGAGAGGAGCAGTGGTCTGAGGAAGAAAGCTCAGAAGATGAAGCTGAAAATGCAATTCCTAAAGGACAAAATCTATCCCTTGTTGCTTTTGCTGGAAAGGTTGGATGGCAGACTTCAGGAACGGCGACTGTTAATGCTGGTCAACCAGTCGCCGAGCAAATTGATGAGGTAATTGTTACTGTCGACGAACAAGGCACGGGAAATCTTGGCGAGCCAAATGTTGCTGGAACTGTTGAAAATGTTTGTCATCCTGATGATAGCGGGACAGGCGACATAGGCGCCGATCTTCTCGGCGACCATGATCAGGACAAGCCCTCTACTCCCAAGAGTCCTTTTGCGGATCCTAGGTGTTAGAGTAACTTTACTTCTTCTTTCTAGATGCTGGGGTAGATAGATTGTTGTTTCCTTTAGTTTTTGCATTCTTCTTATTACCTCTGGTCTTCTTGTAGTGAACTATTTCCTTTTGAATGTTGTTTTAGTGGGTTTTCTTTTAATGAACCATTTTCTTGTTATCCTTGATATATGGATGCTTGTTTTTATGTCTACTGACATCTGTTTCCCATATGCAATTTTCCCTGTGCATATTTAGAAGCATATTTGCTCATTTTCATCTTGTCTTGCAAGAGCTAACTTTCCAAGGAGTGAAGCCCTGGCCCTCGTTACCGCCAACAATATCTTATAAATTGAACTAACAATTTCCCAGAGCAACAGGGTAGAACCCAGCCGTAACCATTACTTGTGCCCGTCGGCGATCTAATATAAGTAGAATGGGTTGCCCTCATAGACTTCAATACACTCCGCCAGGAGTGATGCTATGGCTTAGACGGATTAGCACATCAGCGGAACCGCCGATGTGATGCTACAGCAAAAGGGGACCTTATTTCCTTACAAACACTTACAGATCAACAAGTAACACGGCTGGCCTTACAACTAGCCTGGGTCGGACTAACAGTTACGATAAGGGCTTTCACTCGACGGAAGTAAGTCTTCTGCATAAGAGATCTTGGCTCTTAGTTAATTTATTGATTTGGGCGTTTTGCTTTTAAAGATGGCACTTGGCCTTAGTACCTGATCAGGGTTTTGTATGGCATTTTTTGCCTTGGGCATTTGTGCCTCTGCATTGGGCTTTTATAGCCGACGACTGAGTATTTTGCCTCAGCTGTTTTGCTCTTGGAGCTCTAGAATTCTATCTATCACTGGAGTTAGATTACTCAGTGAGTGAAAGTGCAAATGACTCGATGATTTGTTAACGGGGTTCGGCGCATGATAGCAAACCTACGTCCCCGGATCTTATTTGCTGCTATTTTACACAAGCTAATAAGATTTCTTGGGTATTATGCCCGCCCAAGACTTCGGATTTTACATGGTATCCCTCAAGGATAGTACTTCTTAAGGAACCTGGCGTTCCAAGGGTGTTCAAGTTGTACGCCATGTTCATCAATTAGTATATACGCTCCTGGTCCAGCCACTCTTTTGACGACATAAGGGCCATCCCACACAGGTTCCAACTTCCTGCAACCTTCTCGTTGAGATGGGGGAACTTCTCGGAGCACCAGCTCGCCGGGTGAGTACTCTCTGGGAATCACTCACTTATTATATTCTCTTGCTAGTCGCCGATGGTAATTCTCCATGTGAGTAAGGGCGATCAATCGCTGTTCTTCTAAGTCATCTAGCTTGGCTAGGATTAGATCTGTATTCAGATTCTTTTCCCATGCCTCATGCTTTGTAGTGGGCAGAATTACTTCAGATGGGAGCACTGCCTCGGCGCCGAAAGTGAGTAAGAAAGGAGATGCCCCAGTTGCTTCTCGAACCGTAGTTCTATATGACCACAAGACATTGTGTAAATGCTCACACCATGCCTTTTTGTGCTTTTCCAATCTTTTCTTCAATCCCATTCCAATAGTCTTATTGGTGGCCTCTGCTTGGCCATTGCTCTGAGGGTATAAAGGGGTTGATTTTCCCAGTTTGACACTATAATGAGCGAGTAGCTTTCTGATGTTGTCGCCGACTAGCTCTTTCCCATTATCGGTACATATCTCCGCCGGTATGCCAAATCTGCAAAATATGTTCTCCCAGATGAATGTGAATACTTCTTGTCCTGTTTTCTTCCTGATAGCTTTAGCTTCACACCACTTGGTGAAATAATCTGTCGCCACAATGATGTACTTCCGCTGGCCAGAGCCTGTAGTTAGTGGACCAATAATGTCAATACCCCACTTGGCAAATGGCCAAGGGCTAAGCACTGAGTTTAAAGATGTTGCTGGCGCTTTAATTCTTCTTCCATACAGCTGGCATGGCTTGCATCGCTGAACATATTCTTTTGCATCCCTATTCATCCAAGGCCAATAATATCCTTGCATTCTGACCTTCAAAGCTAGAGCTCTTTGGCCACCATGATTTCCACAGTCCCCTTCATGAATCTCCTTTAATAATTTATTACCTTCCTCCCTTGATACGCATCGCAGAAGTGGTCCAGAGAATGACCGGCGATATAAGATTCCATCTCGGAGTTCATAGTTCGCCGAGCGACTGATGATCTGATGGGCCAAGATTTGATTTCCTGGTAAGGTTAAGTGGTCTAAATAGTACCGTATTGGCGATCTCCAATCTGTTTCAGCTGATTCTTCAACACTTGTTGTTAGTACTTCCCATTGCCTTGGTGCTATTACTGATGGCTGCATTACCCTTTCAATAGCTATTGAAGGAACATCTGGGTCCGTCATCATGGAAGAGATAAACGCCAATGCATCGGCGTGCCTGTTATCTTTTCTGCAGATGTGGCGAAACTTGATACCCGTAATCCTCTGGGCATACTCCCTAGCAAGTTTTAGGTACTTCTGCATAGATGGGTCTGCTGTCTGATATCGTCCAGATATTTGTCGAATCACCAGCTGAGAATCACTTGTCAATCTAACATTACTAACTTTCATTTCGATGAGTATCCGCATTGCATGAATGACTGCTTCATATTCTGCCTCATTGTTAGTCGCCGGGAATTCCAGTCTTAGCGAGTGCACTATCCTGGCACCTTTCGGCGAGATGAGAACAATTCCAATTCCGTTTCCTTCTTTATTCGACGAACCATCTACATAAACCTCCCATCCATCAGGCCTGCATTTCAATAAATCTGGAACTTCATGCTCTTGCTCATCCAAGGAGGATGGGATTTCTTCAATCTCTTCTTCTTCATCTATTGGGAAGTCGGCGAGGAAATCTGCTATAACTTGAGACCGCTGAGCTGTGCGTATTTCATATTGGACGCCGAATTGTTCAATCTGCTGATTCCACTTGGCGATGCGTCCCACTCGTTGAGAGCTGTGCAAGATAGACTCTATTGGAGTTTTTGTGAGGACCACGATGGGATGGGCATGAAAATATGGACGTAATCGCTGAGATGCGAAAACTAAAGCCAGAATTAATTGCTCTATTTTGGTATAATTCTTCTCTGCTCCTTGCAACGTCCTACTGATATAGTATATAGGTGTTTCTCCACCTTTGGTTCTTACAAGCACTGCACTTATGGCAAATGGCGTAGCGGCGAGATACACTCTGAGTTCCTCGCCGTGCTCAGGTGGCTGAATTGCTGGGAGAGTAGCGAGATACTTTTTAATACCCTGAAATGCAGCTTCATGTGCCTCAGTCCAGTTGAACTTTTCTCCCTTCTTCAATGTCTGGAAAAACAGCTTGCACTTATCGGAGAATCTGGAGATGAATCTGTTGAGAGACGCCAAAGTCCCATTAAGTCGCATAACATCCTTTACAGTGACCGGCGAGGGCATCTCTATGATTGCTTTAACTTTGGCTTGATCAGCTTCCACTCCCTTCTTTGTGACGACATATCCCAAGAATTTTCCTGAGGTCACGCCGAAAACACATTTTGCTGGATTGATCTTGAGCTTAGTAACACGCATATGGTTAAATATTTCTCTTAGGTCTTCCACATGAGTTTGTTTCTTCTTACTCTTGACAAGCATATCGTCGACATAGACTTCCATCGTCTTCCCAATCCATTTCTCAAACATTTTCTGTGCCATCTCTTGATAAGTAGCGCCGGCATTCTTCAACCCAAATGGCATCCTAGTATAACAAAATAGCCCCTTAGTGGAGAAGAAAGCTGTATGCTTCTGATCTTCCTCCGCCAAAGGTATTTGATTATATCCTGAATAACCATCCATAAATGACAGCAACTCGTGACCTGATGTAGCGTCCACGGTCTGGTCAATACTCGGCAATGGGAAACTATTCTTGGGGCAAGCTCTGTTAAGGTCACTGAAATCAATGCAGATCCTTACTCCCTTGTTCTTCTTTGGTACTACAACCATGTTGGCTATCCACTGTGGATATTGCACTGGTCTTATTATACCAGATGCTCTCATCTTGTCAATTTCTGCCTTTACTGCCTCTTTATAAACTGGAGCCAGTTTCCTGATTCTTTGTTTGAATGGCCTAACCTTTGGATCGATATCGAGCTTATGGCATGCTATCGCCGGATCAATCCCTGGCATCTCATTCATGCCCCAAGCAAAGACATCAACATACTCCTTGAGTAACGCTAGCAATTTCGTCGATTCATCTTCAGTTAAAAGAGTACCAATCTTCACCATCTTTGGCTCCTGTTCGTCGCCGATATTAACATCCTTAGTAGGTTCCACCGCCGTGAAATGCAGCTCTGGTTCTCCCATCGGCGATGGCTCCTTTGATTGCTATAAGGTTTTATCTCCAGACTTCGCCGAGTCTTCTACTGAGTTTACTGAATGCACGTATGTGGTTGGGTTGGCGATGAAGTCTAGAATTTCTTGCTCCTTAACTGCCTCCTTACTGAGTTTCTTTTTCTCCGCCAATTTCACCTTTTGATTTTCTCGCATTTGCACGTCTGCTGAATTACACGCCCTGGCTACTGACAAATCTCCAACATATTCGGCGACTCCAAATGGTGTGGGAAACCTTAGACGCTGATGATAAGTAGAAGGGACTCCTTTTAAACTGTGGAGCCATGGTCGCCCCAGAATTGCAGCATACGGCGAGTCAACATCCACAATACAGAGAGTAGTATTTAAGAAGTACTCGTCGCAGATTTTCACTTTTAACTCGATTTCGCCTTTAGGCTTAGATGCGATGCCGTTAAATCCATAAATGTTATAAGAGGATACCGTCGGCGAAGGTATTTTCTTGTCTTTCGCTCTCATTGCCTCAAAGGCAGTGTTGAAGAGGATGTCCACAGAACTACCCGGGTCAATGAGCACCTTCGGCAGCCTGAAGCCTTCCATCTGAATAGTAAGAACCAATGGGTTGTTATGATTTCTTCCTTCTGGTGGAATCTCTTGAGCAGAGAATCCAACACATGCTTTCATCCATTCCTGTAACGGCTCTTGCTTGGCGGCGACACTACAGATCTCGTTTCCCATTCTATCTCGCTTATGGACTCGAGACATGACATTATCATGAAATTCATCCCTGGTAATTTTTGAATGCACAATGGAAAAGCAGTCTAATTCCATTAAATCTCGCTCAACCTTAACCTCATACACATTTGGAGTGTGGACTGGAATGGCCTGAATTGGCTGGACCACGAGAGGAGGTGGCGGCGGCAATTCTAGGAAATCCTGAAATTTTCCCATACTAACGAATCGATGGACTTCTTGCTGTACGCCGGTACAATTCTCTGTTGAGTGGCCATGGAACTGGTGAAATTGACAGAAGGAATTGGTATTGGCTGGCGGGACCCTTGGGTTTCCTCTGTTATAAGGATAGCGGATTTCATCCCTACAATTTGAACTTTCAATCTGACCAAATGCATCTGTATAAGAAACACGCAACTTGGGCAAAGTAGCATCTTGAAAAGGTTGCTGGTTGCCTCTGCCAAACTTTCTATTATCCCCATTATATCTTCTGTCTCCATTCCCATTTCGCCGGTTATCTCTTCCTCCTCGTCCATAATTTCCGCCCCTGTTGTCTTGCCTATCTCGCCCATCATAATTTCCTCGCTTCTGAGAATTCCAATGTTGCTCGGCGGTAACCTGCTGCTTTCCTGCCTCGGAAACTACTATCGCCGAGGATGGGTTCTGCGCCGACTTCCTCTGTTCTGCCTTTAACCATTCTTTTTTGATTTCTTCTTGGTCTTCCGGCGATAAGCTATTGATCGAGTGAATTTGTTTTGCTCTTTCCTTCTTTAGTCGCAACTCTTCTTCTCTGATTTCTTCAAAACTTAACCATTCATCTTGCATTGCCCTCAAGGTCAGCAGATCTTGCGGCATGTTCCAAAACAGCTTCTGGTACAGCTGGTCAGTAGTCTCCATAGCACTAAGAAATGATCTTATTTTCTCCTTTTCTGAAACTTCTGATCCTACCTCGCCGCTTGCTTTTCTCCATCTTGTAATAAAAACTTTATAAGTCTCCGAGGGTCTTCTCTTAACATTGAATAATCTTTCCACGCCAGGCCGGCCTCTATTGTTCTGAATAAAAGCGTGCAAGAATCTACTTTCTAACTTCTCAAAGGATTTGATTTTTCCTTCTTCTAGCCCATCAAACCAGGCTAGGGCTTCATCTTTTAGTGTAGCCGGGAAAGCCATACACATTATAGGATCCAAACCTACCCAAGCTGCCATGTCTCGCTTATAAGCCCTAGAGTGCTGTGTAGGATCTCCAGTTCCATCATAGAAAGAAGTAAACTTTGGGGGAGAATACTTGGGAGACACATGTCCATACGTAATACAATCATGAAAGGGTGTTTTCTGTGCCTCCAAGAGCGCAACTCTATACTTGGACTCCCTTGAAGACCCACTTAAAGCTTCTACTTTATCTTTTAGCTGGCGCAAGTCCTTCTTCATCTCTTTATCTACCTTATGTCGTCGCCTAGAGCTGCTGCGGTCTTTATCCTTTCCAGGTAGATTTATCCTTCTACCTCTCTCATCATACTTCGCCGATGAATCTGAGATTTCAGTCAAGCTGGTTCCACTTTTTTCGACTCGACGAGACGAAGTTGTATGGGAATGAGACTCGTGGCGAGATGAGTGAGTGTGAGATCCATGGCGAGATGAATGTTCTCGGCGAGTTGAGTGCGAGTGGGACCCCTGACCTTTGTTCTGTGCCGCCATCAACTCTCTATGACTCTGAAGTACCGTCTCCATTTGCAATTGCATTTGTCTTTCAAACTGACTAGCCTGCCTGTTATTGGCCTCCAGAATTTGCCTTAGCAATGTTTCTGTGGTATTAGTGGATCCGGTATTATCTGCTATCACGACTGGTCGAGTTACAGTTGCTCCAGGTACTGTCATTGCACCATTTCTACTGGCCGCCTGTGGAGTCTCTGGCACCACCGCTGGGGCTTCTTCCAATACATGCTGGGTTTCGCCAACATCTTGCACCAACTGTTGCTGAATATTGGCCGCCACTCTGCATCCTGCCATTGCATTTTGAGCTGCTCCTCCTGCATTCGATGTTTCTCCTCTGATGAATCCTCCAGCACCAATCTGTTCGCCACAAGCATTTGCTTCTACTGCACTACTGATTCTTGTTAACATTGGGTTAGGCTCAGGTGACCTCTCCGCATTCTCAAAGCGAGTAATATCCTCCATGTGTACTTCTTCTTGACGAGTCATTTGTTGGATAGGTGATCGGCGAGATGAACTTGCCACATTAGGATCCACTGGTCCTGCTAGCTCCATTGCTCTGCTTCTAGTATTGCGGCTACTCGGGAGTGTCGCCGGTGTGGGAAGTATAGGGTGTCGAGGAGGCCTACCCGCCGGGGCTTTATCACTTCTTCCTCTAGGACCCATTCGCCGAGGTACTGTAAAAGAAGACAAACACACTTCCTGACAGTATTGCTCTGTTAGTACTGTGGGTAAATGCCAAATAAGTTAGTTGGATTACTTTTCAGAATATTGATGAATGAAATACAAAAGGAACAACTTTGTATCACGTGATAGGCAGATAATGACCTAAGCATGGCAAAAATTGCAAAACAACCTATGTGACTATGATTTTGAAATCAAAATGATTGTACGACCAATATTTTGGAAAGCAGCTTAGCAAGATTTTAAGATGATATTTTCTTTATGAAACTGTGGTTTTATACCAACTACCAGAACTAACATTTTCCTTCCCAGAAAATATATATCTATATTTGGAGATTCATACCCCAAAACAGCGATTTCCTACTGCTCATGTAAGAAAAGTGAAATTTGTGATGCCATTGTCCTATCAGGCCGATTAATCATCTCTTATAAGCATACTAGCACTCCACATAACATGATTTCTTTTAAATGGTAAGAAAAAATGTTCATCGAGAATCTAGAACCATCGTTATAACATACTAAAAAATACTCTAATGCTTTCTAATTTTAGCAACACTGTGCAAGAGAATCTTTATAACGAGTTACCCATCATACCATATATAGCAAAACAAAGGCGAAATCACGAAGAAATGTCATAGGGTGAGCAGAACATCTCAAAATAGCGTGAAAATTTCACTGCAATATAACGGCGAGCTCTATAGGTCTAATGCTATACCATATATAGAAAAACAAAGAATACACAGTAACATTTCAACTCATACACAGAATCAGAGAAAACATGGATGAACTAAAACTCATGAAGAATCAATAAGAAATCCTATATATAGCGAGTAAAGGTAATTGAAATAGTACCGACAAGTTGCTATTCATGCGATTCACACCACATATGGAAAGAAAAGAACATCAATAAATCATACCAACAAATCAAAGAAACACAAGTTCAAAACCTTTTCCAGCGCCAAAATGTAACTGTGTAAAATCCCGATGGTTAGATCTTACACAGTACACCCAAATATGATACACCAACATACACACAATCATTCCCAAAGCATGCATCTATACCAATGTCATAAGAAATATAAAGGAGATAGAGTTAGAGATACTTGAGAAGCTGATTTACTTGGTTCGCCCATAAGAAAGGACTACATCCAAGGATTCCACTATTATAAGTATGATTACATCACTCCATTACCTTGCTAATCTTTATGTTTTGTTCCTTAAGCAAGAACCCTAACTTTAGTCTTGGGCTGTAGAGAGCAAGTAGGATACTTTTCCTCTCTCCAGACCAATCCCAAATGTGTCCAACCCCTTTCTCTGTGGGTTAGTTGGCTATTTATAGGCCTTTTACATAGTGGTAAACAGCTAATACAAACAATGTTAGACTGACACTATTTGTCATGACTCGCCGACACCTATATCTCGGCGAGCTTATTTCATACTTAGTAAACATTAACGAGAGAATCTTCTTGGAGATAAGGTTGATGACGCATCCCCACTGAGTCAACCAGTCAACCTGACAATATGTCCGTTCTGACTTCTCTTAAATGCTCAACTAATTATCACCTAACTATCACCTAACAATTGGCGACAGGTCTTTCACTCGTTGGCACCTTACTCGCTGATACCCTACTCGTTGGTACCATACTCGCTCATTCTTATATCGTCCGTCTTCATTACTCGTTGATCCAGGACATCTCGGCTGCATCCTTTTTATACAACAGCCCCTCTATGATGCTTTTATATCGGATAGGTATTTTCTACCCTTACATTTTGCCTCTTTCATCTCCTAAGACTTCAGTCGCCGGGGATGAAACCATAGTACTCGCCGAAAATACCGCCCCACGTTCACCACTAGCCTTTTTTGACGCCACACGTCCGCTAGCATGCATCAGTTACTCCACGTGTCTTCCATGCGTAGCTTCACTTTACGACTGGTAACCGTTTTCGCCCATTACTTCCATTACTCCATCATAACGTATAACCGTTATCGCCGGTTACTCCTCCCTAAACTCATATAAATACTCGGCTCCACATATGCTTCCTTCTTTACGAGTTTTTTTCTCAAAACCCTAATCTTTCTGCTGCTGCATTCAAAACTTTTCATCTTCTTTTTTCCCTCTCCATCTTAAGATTTCCTTTACTGCTGTTTCTTCATTCTTTTCCTTTGCTTCACAACGATTTCCTCTTCTCTTTACGCTGATTCCTGCTTCAGATCCCTTTTTCTCCACTTTCCGTCACCAACAACCACCATTCTTCATCTTTTCCGGCTAACCACCACCTGAAACCACCAATCTTCATCTTCTCCGGCAATCTTTAAGCTGCTTTAATGGCTCCTAAACCCTCCAAGTCTAAGAGCACAGCTAGCAAAACAAAGTCTTCTGACCCCAAAGTGCCAAACTGGAAAACTAATTGGCCTGGCTACTGTGCTCATTACAAAGTAGAATTTCTTAATCCCAAGGTCCATTCTCTCCCAGAGACACAGAAAGCCTCTGATCTATTATCCGTCGACGATCTTCTTCGATCCGAGACAAGCAATACTTGGGCTGCTGTTGCTTTTGGTCAACTAAAAGCTGGGCTAACTTTTCCTCTGTACAATCCAAACAACACTTTTATCGTCGATCTTCTTGCGGCGATTAACAGAAGTCCCTTCCAACTAACGGGTAATGCTATCCGAGTGATGACTGAATGGAGCCTGCGCCGAGAGGGCAAAACAAACTATCCCTCGCTCGCCGACCTGAAGGCCCACAAACCTGAGGAGTTTACTGTGGAAAAATTTCTTGAGCAATATTCCGTGGCTTCTTGCAACAGAAAAACCGATCCCTGGGCTATTAGGTTTGCCCCAAAGATAAAGGCTGCAGACTTGTTACTCGCCGACGTCGAGATCACAAGTACTAAGGACAAACCATCCGTTCGTCATAGCTCTGAGGGCGACTTCTCCAATCTTCCCTGTCTCGTTGACGGTCCTTGGTTACTCGGCTGGGAAGATGATGACAAGACCAAGATCCGAGAATCTTTTTTGCCTGAGCATGCCTCTCTTGCCAAGCATACTTTCTGGAACGTAGTCTGGCCTGATGCTGATAAATATTCCAAGGATGAGAATGGCAAATTCCTCAGGACGGAGGATAAAGGCTACATCAAACTTTCGGCTGATGCCGTTGCTGGAACAAAGAGAGGGCGGGAGGATACTACTGCCGCTGGTGCCTCTCAGGTAAATATATATCTATGTTCTTGCTAGAGTACTTTTGTGTTAGCAAAGATCCGACTGAAGATCTTGAACAAGCATTTTACTTAAACTTATTTTAAAAATATGTGCCAATATATTTTTAAAATATATATCTATATTTGCCTCTGCTTGTTCCGAGATCTGATAGATGTATCTTTGATGATATTCAATTTGCAGCGCCCCAAGAAATCTAGGCCGTCTCCCGCCGAAGAGGATGAAGAACTTCGCCAATTAGCTGCTAAGAATATGCCTCCTCCATCAGTTCCTTCTTCTCCTGTCAAGGAAACTATTCCTATTCAGGAAACTCCAGAGCTCGTCGGCGACCACTCTATCGAGGATAGCTCCAGTACGCTCGTCGACCAGCCTTTGGTGGATAACTCTAGTGTTCCCGCCGAGCCATCTGCCAAGAATGGTTCCACTGATCCTCCTGCTACTGAAAACACAGAAGATATGCATCTTGACTCGGAGACATATCCCAAGACTAATGATCATCTCGATATGGATCTGGATCAGCTCAACATTTCTGGTGGTCAAGATACTTCCGTGCCCTCTTCTTCTTCCAAGAATCCCCAGACATCATCTGTTCAACATACTTCCTCTGCCTCAGCACTTGAGCCACATCTCGCTGGCTTAATTGTTCTTGATAGATTGCCTCGGCATCCCCTTCTTCCTCCAGGTACTACCGGCCCTGGAACCTTACAAGTGACTGCTCCTAACATGCTCGCCGAAGCATTTGACAAACTCAGTGTGGCGGAAGACTGCATGGACCACGAGTATTATGAAACTTTGGCACAATATAGTCGCCCTGGGTTTGTGCATCACCCAAAATTCCATACAGCTGCAGAGGTCATTCCTTA
>JAJJMA010146883.1:7468-17733 GCA_023529015.1 Papaver nudicaule
GCCGGACCTCTCTTCCGCATTACTTTTGGGAAAGTAAATGCGGAGAGTACAAATATGAAAAAGGAGCATCTGAATCCACAGAGAGATGTCGTTGAGATTGTGAACAACCTTCTAGATGACAGCGTTAAAAGTTCTAGCAAAGTGAAGCTTGCACTTAGCGGGAATACTGAAGACCGTAGTAATTTGGCTCTGTAAAACCTTGTCTAGCAGCTCAAGATCAAGGCTAAGCACAGTATCAGCTGCAGCATCATCAACAAGGCCTGCATTGTCCTCAATAACAGGAGCAGGGCAGTCGATTTCGTGCACCAAGAAATCAACCCCTTTCGCATTCCATGGACTAAGAGTAATGTCCCCAATATGTCGCTTACAGGGCAACCTCCAAGCCTGTAAATGCATGCAAACGGGACATAACCACATTTGCGTCTCCCTTAAAGTACATTCCCATGCTTTGAACACGCTTTAATTGTTGCCCATAAGTTGACGACGTCTTTCTTTGCTCTCGTCATCCGGGTAATGCTTGTGTTCCAAGTGTTGTATCGAAGAACCTTGTTGTAACCCCTGCCGCCTATCCCATTCTAGCAACCATTAAACCCTTGTAAAGGGAATTTTAATTCGTTGCGCGAGAGCCAACAACCTTAGGAACAGCACTACGTGAGGGTATTGTGTCTTTAGGTTTCTTTCTCGTGGCTGAAGAGAAAGCTACGACTTCAGGAGAAACAACCTCGGAGGGGTCTGTCGAGTTACTTGCAGCTAGTTCTACCTGTGTACTTGTAGATGATTGAGTACACACTCCCTTGACTGAACCACCAGAACCCAAAGAACTGGATAACGTGGAAGGTGCAATACCTGAAGAACCAGCTGGTTTTGATGCAACCCACTTCGTCTTCGACCTTGCAGATGAATGAAAGGTGCTAACACCACCATAAACAACAGGTCTGGAACGTCTAGAGGCTGTTGAATTGGCCGTGGGACTTGCAGATAGTTGATAGGAGGCGGCAGAGGCGAGTGTCGTGGTAACTACATCCTTAGCAGCAAACCTTTGTCGAGTGAGGTTTCTGTTACCAGTAGTTGTAGAAGATTGATTGCAGGAGAACCAAAAGGCTGTATCTGGCAAAAAGGAAGCAGTTGCAGTAGCACCGGGGGATGTCGTAGAAGCTGTCGTCGAACGTCATCTTCTCCAATCAAGAACTCCATTTTTGCGTGATGCAGAGGATTGAATTAAGGTACCATGGGGCGGTAAAACAGCTGAAGTTTCATCCTTAACACCATCAGCGATGCCCTGGTTTACTGTACGGCTAGGGAGGAGCGGGTTCTCACCATTGAAAAAAAAATCAAAAAAGCTTTGAAACCCTAAAAATGGCAGCCATGATAATCTGTTGTCAATGGAGGAGAAAGATGGTTCGTTGTAAAGCTTGGGAAGAGGAGAAAATCAGAGGAAAAGAAAAATCCTAGAGAAGAAATGGGTTGATCAAATGAAACCCTAACTCCGGTCCCGAGTTTTTTTTTTTTCTTTTTTTAGGGTGAGATAAGATGGGTGGTGCCATGCTGGGACACTACCATGGCCAAGTACGGAAATAAAAGGTCACGGCCATGGCGTTATGGCTATGACATCATGAGCAAGTGATAGCGGGATGGAGGTTCATGGACGTGGTGCCATGGTGGCCAAGGCCAACCCGCGTTTTTTTTTTTTTTTTTTTTGTTGCGCCATGGGCTTCACGAGGACACAACCTTTATGGCGCCGCGGATTTTCTAGGGAAGGGCATACTACACTTAGCGGTATTCCCAGTATTATGTATGTGAATACATACTTAGGCTAGGTCTTAGCCAAGAAAATAAAAAGAAAGGAGAGGTTTTACCCGTTTTAGCAGAGAACTTCTCTTCCTTCTTTCGTTGTCGTGATCAGGTCCTTATTTCTCCTTGATCGTCTCCACTTGGCGAGTGGTTATGCAATGGGCTAATTTTCTGAGCAGCTCCTTTGGTGCAAGCTTGGGTGGTGTACCCTCCAGTGAGCGAGAAGCGGCCATTGGTGTTCAAGTTGAATCTGTAGCGCTGAGCGAGGTGGAGCACCGACGCTTTACGAAATAATGACCAATCCAGTGGTAGCTGGCAGTAGCAGTTGGTAGAGAGACACCACGGAAGTCGGTCACATTCTTGTTCTTGATGTAGGTCTGAATGTATCCAATTTTGGTGTAGAACATGTGTCTTCTCGTCTTATATATCCTCTTAACGTGTTCATTGTGGAGATCACATACTCTCAGTATCCCCTTATAGAGAATTCTTCCCAATCATGATGATTGCGCCAAGTCCCAAATCGTTGAAGAGGATGTTGGAGTTAAAATAGGCGAACACTTTATGAATATGTTTACCTCACCGTCTTTACTGAGTAGTAAAGTTCTAGGAGTATTTCATTGTAAATTCTGACAGTTTGCGTCTTGTGTGTTCCCTTGTGTTTGCGCCATATCTCCTAGACCGTTCATTGTATCGCCATAAAATTTTGAAAAAAGTAGTTAATATCCAGGAGAGTATTGTGTCCAAAAATCCCTTCGAGGATCTTCGTAGATTTTCTGCAGTATTTGACGTGGTGTTGCACATGATCCTTGACTGCGCGTCTCACGTGTGTTGTAGTGTTTGTGTCGTATCTCCCAATAACCTTGCTGGATTAGCATGAAATTTTAATATGTTCTGGGAAACATACAGAGAAAGATTGTGTCCAAAATCCCTTGTGGATTTCTCAAACCGGTTGTTTCTTCACAACGAAAGTTGCTGGCGCAGGAAATTCTGACAGCTTTTCTTTTCCTCAATGTTCACGCCATATTTCTCAAACCACATGGAGTTATTGTATGAAATTTTACCACATAGTCATATACAATAAAACGGAGTTTGTGTATAAATTTTACCCAAGAATTCCTCACGAGCTTTCCGCAGCAAATGTTTTGGCTTCATATGTACGTAGTGTCCACTTACTTCGGTGTGTACTGTAATGTTTACGCCATATCTCTTGATCCAAGAATTGGATCGCCACAAAAATTTTACACATAACAGTATACACCTGTAGGAAGATAGTGTATAAAAATCACCTTCAGATCTTTTACCAATCTTCCGCGTTGCTCGTTTTTGTGAAGGTCTTCGTACAGCGAACTTGGTATGTAGTCGTGAGAACGCCTTTGTTTGTCTCCGGAGTAGGTTTTCTCCATGGAGACCCAAATAAAATAACTTCTCCACAAGATGGTTTATAGTCCTTGATTTTTAACTCTAACGTTGAGGCTGTAGGTTATGGTGTTGATCCAGAGGGTTAATGAACACTGGGAGGACATTCTGTGGAGTCACAGGGGTATACAGTGGTGGAAATATCTTGTGAGGCTAAGGTTAGGCAAACTTCTTATTGTAAGAGATATCTTCTGGGTAAGCTAGTTTTCTATTTTGTGGCATTGTGGGAATTTTTTGTGAAAGGTGTTTCGTGGCTCCATGAGCACGGAGTCACGGAAATAATGTTGATGGAAGGTGTTTCGTGGCTCCACGAGAGCGGAGCCACGGAGATAATTTTGTAGAAGGTACGCGACTGCATTGCCACGAGAATATTTTATGGTGGGTGTGGGGTTACAGGAATATTCTGTGGTGGAAGGTATTTGAGAATTTTGAAAATTGTGAAGGTCTAGTGAGACAAATACCTTTAATCCCCGTATTAAGATCCTTGCTCGCACAGTGCTTGCTCCAGAGGCTCTTCATCCAATCTCTGATTTCGTAGTGGTGATTGCTCCTCGTTGATGTTCGTGATGACGTGTCCTTCTAGCATGTTGTGGTAGAATCTTAGTGAACGGATGTTGTGTAGGAAGTCTTTCCCATTGTCCACCTATTGGCACGTCTTTTGAAGTCCTTGCGCTTGGAACACTCCACTCTGTCATCTTTTTGAATCTGGGTTGCCACCGAAGGATGTTGGATACTCGTTGCTAGTTATAGCTGAGAGGAGCGCCAAGACCATGATACTGCTAGCTTACTCAAAAGATGAAGACTTGGTGGCTTTACTATCAGGAAGATTCTGGTGGCTTTCAGGTTTCTGTAGAGGCACCGGTATGATGTCGGTATTGATTAGAGTTCTTGTTTTTGGATCCTCCCTCCTTCAAAAGATCTGTAGAGGATAGTCCCCTGCTGCATGGATGTATATTCTCGAGTACCATGATGATGAAGCGCTTTGGTAGAGGCAGGGTCATATCTTTTGTACCTTATGTTTCCTTTGACGAAATTTCGCCATTGATTGGGTCGTGGCAGCCAGCACTCCTAACGGTGCAGTGAAGAACGACTGTGGTGAGGAGTCCCCAGCCATGTTCTGTGATGTCTTATCGACGTCTTTCGCTGGTCTCAGCTTCCCTCGTGCAGAAACGTGTTGTTCGCCGGCCTCCTTTTACATTCTCGTGTATTGGCCTTTCGGAGATGGTAAAGGCTCGAGTAAGCAGAGCATTCTCTTTAGTTGTTGAGAATCATCGAACCGAGGTAATTCGGTTTTTCCATTCTTGTCCAGACGTCTAATAGCTCCAGTACTTCTTCGAAGATAATGAGTCTGGGAATCCTGTATAGGCTTCGGTCCTCGTACTTCTTATTGTTGTTGTTGCAGATCTGCATCTTGTGCTTGAGTCACGTTCTTGTTCGGGACCCTTTGAGTTATATTGTGTCAATACCCTGTTATCTGGCTTGCTAACGCGTCTCATGTTATCACGAGCTACCTCAATCCTTAACTGCTTGGATCTTTCTCTAGCAAGACAAGGAGGGTTGTGGTCGATCGTTTTGCAGCCTTGTAGAGCTCTTAGCATGTTTGAGAGCGTTGCAAGAGAGCTCAGGAACCATCCCGTTGATATAAAGTTCGAATTCTGAACTTCCAGTGAGGAGCATCCCATGAGAGAGGGGTCTCCTGGATAAGAAGGTTGGTGTGGACGAAGCAGAGATGCGCCTTCTCTTCTGGCTGCAGTGGTAATTTTGGGAGTCCCCATGTCTTGTCGTCATCCTGTTGGTCGTGGTGATGGGGTTGTCCATCCCTCTAGTATTTGTTAATAAATCATTTGTCGTCACGGGTACTACGGGCCTCTTCGCTCCTTAACGGTTCATTACTCCGTAATAGTGTATGTTCGGTTGTGGCGCTGTGATTTGTGGCGTCATGGCTTGTGGCGTCGTGACTCAGGGCTCCGTGACTTGTGTCGTCGTGACTTGTGGCGCTGTAGCCTGTGTTGTAATCTGCTTCGACCCATGTTATCACCTTTGTAGCTGGACTCTTCCTCTTACTCCCTTCGCTGATGGCACCCATGGATGGTAGGTTGTTGTTGTACTTCTTGATGATCAGGCTGTGGTCACCATTGGTATTACGATCCTCTTCGCTTCTTAAGGCTTTGGCCCTCTCCGGTAGCGCTGGTGCAGTCATGGCAGACCTTTTGCAGTTTCATGGAGTGCTTACTAGACAATGATCATTTCGCAGAGCTCCACCAATTGTAGTTTTGTTAGTCGGGGATCCTATTTTGATACAAAAAAGTGCTTGTGGTAGGACGCATTCATCATCTCGCTCCACGTACCAATGTTGGGTAAGGTTGTTGTACTAAGTGCAGTTTGCTTCTAGAATTTTCTAAGCCTCAGCACTTGGTGGCGTTGATGTTCCCTTCTTGGGAAAAGGGATCCTCTATACTTTTGTGTGGGCATGGTTGTTGGTGCTGGTGAACAGGTAGCGTCGTATCCTTCTCTGGGCTTTGGAGTAGTCTATCCAAGTCGTCTTTTAGTGACCTATTCGGGTTGTGGCTCTTTTCCTGTTGAGGCTCTGTTTGAGTAGGGATCGTCTCATCATCCTATATGTCGATCACAGCGATGCTAGTACCAGCATCAGCTTTGAGAGTTCATTTGGCCTTGATCCGTCTTTCTGAAGACCGTGTCGACACTTGGCTAGTTCCTCCATGGTTAGTGTCTTTGGCACTTCGTCTTCTTTTAGGGTGGTAGCATTGATCCTGATCGAAGAACAAGGGTTACTACAAGGCGTGTTAACTGGATCTGGATATGGATCTGCAAGAGTTGTTGGGACAACAAGAGTCGCTGGAACAACAGGGTTTACAGAGGTAACGCCAGGAGTAGTTGGAGTAGGCGTGACGATGGGTGCGACATGGGTTGTTGAGACAGTAGGTGTTACTGGGTAGTATCGTTGTTGGTCTGGATGATGGGCAAGATGTTGAACGTGGGTGGACTGGTAGGTGTTGCGCTGGAAGTTGCAGTACCTTTAGTTGAAGAGTCGGGATTTTTGTTGTCTGACCCCGCCTTGAGTTCAACCATTTTGAGAAAGTCTTCTGAAACCGAGAGATTGATCTCCCAGTGTGGTTGCCAAATGTTTTTACCTGGAAAAACATATGTACCATCTCTGGGTACTTTGTAGTGCTCGAGATCAAAATCGAACAAGACTAGCCTAAACCAAGTCAATGGTTGTTCCAGTCTTGCTTCGGTCACAAAGAGGATAGAGGTTGATCTAGGGAGGAAAACAATGAAAGAAACCTGAGATCAGGTTGAGGATGTCTGTTTATAGGTGTGAGAGTCGTAGGTGTGACTGGAGATCTCCAAGGCTAGAAGTGTGTTGAATACTCAGAATCTGGGTTTTGCTCATGCTCTGAGACTCTGGTGTTCTGGTTATTCTAGTTGTTCTGACCGTTCTGTGGTGTTCTGCCTTGAAAAATAGAGGAAGCCTCTATTTATAGTGTTGAACTCACCCTGATCTCTCGACAGAGAAGGTGGAAGCCGTGAAAGAATGGAGGAGTGGAGGACATGAGTTATGCTCTGCAACTGCTAGAGTCGTGTAGAACGTGTCCACTCAGCACCAGTTTCTCATAATTGTCCATCACCTCTATCACTTTCTTTCTAACTGTTGTAGACCGCCAGACCAATACCCTTAAAGTAACCCCCTCGTGTGTCGTTTTGATATCTCGTGTAGAAATGCAGATATTGCATGAAAATGTTAAGTCAGGCCACAATAATGTTGTGTGGCCAAGTGAGCTTGAAAGTTGCGTGGCCTTATACTTATGGCGCTATGAGCAGCCACTTTGGCATTGTAGGTGGTCGTGGTCAACCTTGTGGCGCCATGGCTCTTGGGCCATGGTATTGTGTTGACGCGACCATGTTTTGGCCAGGCTAATCTTTGTGGGGCCAGGCAGACGGCGCCATGGACATGTTTTGGCTAGACCAATCCTTGTGTTGCTAGGCCTACGACGCCATGGCCATGTTTTGGCCAGGCCAATCATTCTGTGGCGCCTTTAATATGGCGCCATGGCATTTTGGCCAGGCCAATCATTTTGTGGCGCCATGAATATGGCGCCATGGCATTTTAGCTAGGCCAATCCTTGTGGCGCCAGGCCTATGGTGTCATGGCCATGTTTTGGCCAGGCCAATCATTCTGTGGCGCCATGAATATGGCGCCATGGCCTTTTGGCCAGGCCGATCATTCTGTGGCGCTATGTATATGGCGCCATGGCCTTTTGGCTAGGCCAATCATTGTGGCGCCAGGCCTATGGCGCCATGGCCATGTTTTGGCCAGGAAAAATTTCTGTGGCGCCATGAATATGGTGCCATGGCCTTTTGGCCACAACCTTAGCCTTTGGTTGCGGCATATTTTTTGTGGCGTATCAGGCCAAGTTATTTCGAATATGGCGTGTTTGTGCACCTGGGCTATTGCGTATTTTTAGATCATGGCATGCTTAGCCATGGTATACTAGGTCATTCTATGTTAGATTATGGCATGCCTAGGTGTGTTTAGGCTGTTGTATACTTCTCAGATAGCTCTGGACAGGCCTAGAGCTACGATGTTTCTGAGGTTTTCATTAAGACTCATATGTTGAGTCGTATTTCGAGAGGGAACCTGAGAGGGTGTGTCTCTATATTGACCGAGATTAGGCGAGGGCCTGAGGTCTTTAAATATTGAGGAGGAAACCCGAGAAGGTACATCTCTATCAATTCTCCACCATAGTACCAGTGAGAAATTTAGTTTTGATGTCGAGGAACTCGAAGCGATGTCGGCATGAAGTAAATTTGTGGTTTTATGTGTTGGTGGGATGTTTAGCATCGTGCTACGATATCATTCTCTCCACCCGGGGAGCTATAAGAGGGAACTCATAGGGAGCATATTTAGTTTTGCAGAACATGTTGTATTCTGAGACTATAAAGATGTGCATGTATAGAAAATCGCACTACAATATCATTCTCTCCACTCGGAAGCTATAAGAGGGAACTCGTAGAGCTATAGAGATCTGCCTGAGTAGGCAATCGCCTCTTGGCAAGGCATAACATAAGGAGATGTTACGATTTTATCCCTTCTCAATTTTTCACCATCTACACCTGGGTACAAAAAATACCCTTGTACCTGAATGAATTAAATAGCAAATCTGAGCAAGCATTTATGTATCACTAGAAAATGCACGGAAGACCTGGAAGAACTTACAGATCTCCGGACGACCCAAAGCCTGTGATAATTATTTTCACGTTTTTACTTCAAGTGTTGTTTGTTATTATATGTTTTTAATATTTCTTGGAAACTTGAATTATTCATGTTATTTCTATAAAAGTAATCACGTTGTTTACACACTCAAATTAATCATGTTATGAGCGAAAATTCCAACATAACCTGGCTAAATTAGGGGCTACAAAAACTAATTTGGGGCTAGTGAATAAAACAAATAGGGTTATTTTTAGGTAATTTCAAAAACCCATCATCCAATAATGACTAATATTCCTCTCAATTAACTAGGTCAATTAGCTATTCATTATTAGATTAATTAGTTAATTATTGTTATAAATTTAGAATTGGAGTTGTATGTTTTTTGGTGAGTTAGTTGGGGAGAAGATGAAGAAAAGGTAGGGGTGTCAACGGGTCGGTTCCGGATCGGTTATCACAACCGGAACCGGAACCGATTATTTTTGTCGGTTCCGATTCCTAACGGTTCCGGGTCTCGGTTCCAGATTTTGGGATCCAGAACCGGAACCGATAAATCACCCGGTTCCGGTTCGGTTCCGGTTCCTAATCGGGTATTTAGGATTTAAAGTTTCAACTCAGAAAGAATGAACTACACTGATCTGTTAATGGCAAATCAAAAGTTCCTCCAAAATTTCTTTAATAAAGCATACAAAACAGAGAATCATAAGACCATTTGATGTTGCTGATGGTAATTTTAGATTGCTTCCATTTGATAATCCAACGACATGTTGGAATATTGGAGCAAACTAGGGTGAAAAAGAATCGTTGTAATCGAAAACTTCAAGGCTCTTATGCAGATTCTTTTAGACAATTATTCGACCCTTCCAATAATTGGCAAGTACAACAGGTCTAGTGAATATTGCCTTCAGGAACTTGAAGCCTCACAACTTGTTGAAATCAAGGCTTGTACGACCCTGATTCAACCAGGAACACACAGGGGAGATGATAAGAAGTTCTGATGATGCTTATAGAAGAAAGAAAGTTTTGATATGTTTGAAGTGAAATCATGGGAGACTATTTATAGAGGTGTTCACGTCTGTTGATGAATTGGTACCTTTTCATCAACAGGTTTCTCTTCACGAATGGAGGCGTCCTTTCATCAACAACCGTCAATGGCGTCTGTTGGAAACCGAAGATTCTCGAAAGGTTTTTAACTGTCATCCAGAAACCTAGTTTCAAGAATTCTTCCAGGGGGGGTTGCCCCCTTAGACCCCCACCAGGGGCGGTCTCCCCTGGACCCCCACGACCTGACCTGTCAGGTCGACCACAGCCTGGGGGCTACGCCCCCAGGACCCCCTATATTGTGGTGTTGAAAATATTCCAACACGACATTTAATAAGCTATAATCACTCCTACCTTGTACAATAAAATCATAATCAGTAAATTAAAGAGAATACAACGTTAAATCCAAATGAATTAAACACCCAGAAAACTATTAGCTATAATCAGTAGCTTGAATAACACATGCAATTGGTAATTAGCTATTAAAAGTAATGGGTTTGAATATGTACCAAAATGTTTCGCTACTAGTATATGGACAAAAAATCATTAGAAATTAAGAAGAACTTATCTCTGTTGGTGCTCACCCTTTGAATTATTATTAGGCTATAAAATGAAAATAAAGATTCATACCCTTTAAACTAATTATAAATGGATCAAATCCAGGAATTTGTTATCCTCATCTCTTCAGACTCTTTTCTTCCTTTCCTCTCAAAAAGATCAAATAAACATTACAAAAGAATCGATCCACTCCTTTTTTATAGTCATTGAATGCAATCAAAGTGAA
>JAJJMA010146887.1:2524-16210 GCA_023529015.1 Papaver nudicaule
AAAAAAAAAATCATTAACCAAAAGCTTTCAAGAATCGATTTAACAACTAAAAGTAAAAGAAAATCAATAGCAATAAAACTAAGAAAAACTTACGTTAACATGAGAGGAAATATCATTATGCGAATTAAGGATTGTGTTGTGTACATCAAAATATACAAAATCGATATTCCATTTGTGATCCATTTATGATCTTCAGACAAATAAAAAGGGTTTGCTTCAAGATTTGTGAAGTTAGGAGGAGGCAGAAAGAGAAATAAAAAATGCAGTCAGTCTAGATCTAGTTAAATCCAAAGATACTCGCTAGCTCATTTTATAGTTAGGTCGTCTTCTTGAAACCTACAGCTGCAATGGATCATGATTCAAGACCAAGTAAAAACTAAGCCCTCTAAGAGCATCCACAGTCTTCGTTCTATACTCAGTTCTATAGTCAAATTTAGGATCCAAAAGCTAAAAAACATACCACAGTCTTCGTTCTATACTCAAATATAAGATAGGATTTCTAGGGTTTCGTCTCAAATTTGACACCCCAGATAGCATTTGATGGAGCGTAGTTGTATAAAACGTTCTGATTGGAACGTAATTGAATGGTACGTCTCACGTAAAACGCATGGACACAATGCGTCTGAATACCAGGCGCAGCAGTATAATGCGTCGGTGTGAAGCGTAGTTCAACAATGCGCCTGAAGAGACGTTATATTAGATTGCGCTCTATGCGAAGCGCAATATAAGATTGCATCAACTACAGGCGCACCCTATAGCTCCTTTATGCATAGGCGCAACATAAAGATCCGTTTTAGTAAGACGGCATATATAAATGCGTCCATTCTATAATGAAATTCATGTAACAAAGTCTAAAGCAAAAGGGACGGCATATATAAATGCGTCCCACAAAGGGCGCACAGTTGAAGACCGTCCAGTTTAGGCGCACCTACATAGTGCGTTTAGTGGGCCGCAATATACGATTGCGCCTGACAGTGGAACGCATGGTTATGGGCCGTCCCACCGGAGACGCCTCTTTGTTCTCCGCCTTCTATGCAACGCATTCGCACAATGCGTCTGTATCATTCAGATACGCCTGTGGATGAAACGCATTATTCAACTCCGTCTTTTGGCTGACGTATTATACACTTGCGTTGTGCTATCTTTTAACATCCGCCCACTACGCTTGTTTTCCAAAATGTTATTTATAAATGCCAAATATGTGATAGCATTTGGCATTTGACACCCTCAACATTGTGGATGCTCTTATAAAGTTAGCTGCACCTAGTACTACTTGCCTCAACTTGGTGAACTAATTCCAAGCTAGTCCTGGTAGTTGGTACTACCCACCAAGGTCAAGGCAGTTAGTCTTAATGTGTATGTTTATTTTTCAAAAATCTAACCCCAAACCAAAAATTCCATACCCCCACTGGCATTGGCAGAAGAAAGAACCAAAAAAAAAAAAAACAATAGTAGCATTAGTAAAAGGTGATAGATGCCCAAGGGTGGCATTATTGTGTAATAATCCTCCAAAATGGAAGTAATAAAATGGTGCACTTATCATTATTATTGTTAGTGGTCAAATTGTGTGAGAAGGAGAGGATACCCTTTGTGACCTTAGATATGCGTCTATGGCTAAGTGGATGGTCTAATCTTGGTATGTGGCTCATGAATTCCCTAACCTTGCGAATTCGTTGCTGGTTGAGAATGAATGAATGAGTGAATCATGATATATAGTTGGATTCTACATAACACTTTATTGCAGTTTGACTGAAAACTAGATCCCACAAATTATTCTTGCAGAATGTTAGTTGGAGTGTAAATCCTATTTTCTGACACCAGAAGAGATTGGAAAGGAATTCAAAATCAAGAATAATTTTTCTCCCGAAGAAGCAGCAGCACTAGTCAGAGCAGAGAATGCTTGGGTTTTTGAGTAGTGATTTCGGGGGTTCTTCCTCTTAATTGTATCTGTCAATTGATTTCAAGGAGTCACTGAGATTTTGGGTTTTGATTGATAACACATTTTGAACAAATTAGTTGCCTAATTAGCTACATCAGACCTGCAGTTACTGCTAGATCACGACATCAGGGGCTGCCCCAATGGTATGGTCAAGTCATTAAGATATGAGAGTGCATCTAAACCGGACAAAATGGCATCATCAGAAACCTTAATTGCGTAGGTGTAGGTAGTTTGCAGTGATAACAAACATGAGCAGTCAGTTCGGATGAGATTGAAGTTTGAATTTGACACACAAAACTAGGCATGGGGTTGTAACCTAGCTACCTTTTTCAGGTTTGACAGTCATGACTAATCTAAGAGTATCTTTTTCAATATTTACCACACCACAGATAAAAATTAAAGAGTCACATTTAATTTCAAAGAAGTACACATTAATTGCCGAACAAATCTTTTTTTTTTTTTTTTTTTGGTAGTTGACTTACAAGGGAAAAAAAAAACAAAACGAAAAAGGAGAACTAAGTTACTGCATTCCAGAGAGCAGTAATCTCATTAGGGAGTTGAGAGGTAGTCCACTTAGATTGGACGTTGTTGGAGAGTGCATATGCAGCAAGATTGTGGGCAGCAGAGTTGGCCCTTTCTGGCACAAATTGGTAAGTGCTGTTGTGAAAGGCTTCATTCAGAGTTCTGATGTCATCCATCAGCTTCCATATTTTCCAAGGGGGGTGATTTGGATTCACCAGTCAAACATTTAACCACAACCTGACAATCGCCTTCAAATATTACTGAAGTCAGTCCCATCTCAACAGCCATTTCAGCAGCCAAGTGAAAACCATCTGCTTCTGCCAACATCGGTGTATCAGCAATGCCCAATCTGGTCCCAGCTCTGCAAATATTACCTTGAGAGTCCTTGGCTACCACAGCGCAAGCATATCTGCCATCTTTCCAAGCTGCATCAGTATTAATTTTGATGAAAGATTGTGGAGGAGTCCATGTGATTTCTTCTTCGTCGTCTCTAAGCTGGGTGTTATTCTCTTCCACCTCAGTTTCGTCAACATTGTAGCGGTTGTAATACAAGTTACACCAGTATAGTGCGATGTTCAGAGTGCCATGTATGTTGGTGTTCTTATTCTCATACACCTTCGAATTGCGAGCTTTCCAAATAGCCCAACAAATAGCAGCCCCCAGCGAGAAAGAGTAATCATCATCATTTCTGTTAAGCCAAGATTCAACCAGATTCCGCAGGGTCAAATTGGTGTTGTCTTGAAGTCTTAATCCAAAAGGAGAAGCGAACCAAATTGCCTGAGCGAAGCTACAGTGAACTAGCAGATGGTTGACATTTTCTTCGGCATTGTAGCACATGGCGCATTCTTTAGAGACCCCGGAATATGCTTACCAATTTTCTGACATACTGCAATGCCATTATGTAAGGCCCTCCAAATGAAAGATTTGATTTTTGGAGCCACCTTCTTGACTGCCCAGAATTTCCTCCATGGAAATGAATGCTCACTTTGATGAGAAGTTTCACCCACCTGCTGTAGTAGAAGTTTCTGAAAAGATTGGGGAGTAAACCTACCATGGTTTGTGTATCTCCAGATCAGTTTGTCAGCAGCTGCGGCATTAATTTGAGTCCTCTGAATGTGATTGGCAGTGAAGCTATCAAAGTTACGATTTAAGAGATTTATATTCCAATGGCCAGTATCGCCGTCAATAAGCTGATGCACTTTCGTGACTTCTGTCACTCCATCTTCACTTCTTATGGGACAACCACCAGTGACAGTTGGAATCCAAGGATCAGAGAAAATGTTGATATCCCTCCCATTTCCAACCAGCCATAAACAACCTTGTTTCAAGTAGTTTCTACAGTCTAAAATAGCTGACCAAGTGGACGAACAACTTCTTGGTTTTTTTGCCGTCCAGAATAGACCATCCCTGAGATATTTGGCCTTCAGAATCCTTACCCATAGAGAGTCATGATCATGTAGGAATCTCCACGCCAGTTTGGACACCAGAGCCAGGTTAAGATCAGTTAGAGAACGAAGTCCCAAACCCCCTTTGTCTTTTGGCAAATTGAACCACTCCCATTTGAGGAAGTGCATTTTCTTTTTATCTCTTGTATGTCCCCACCAGAAGCAGCGTATGATCTGCGTTAACTTTTCTAAAATGCCTGTAGGAATGATGGAAGCTGCCATGTAATACACGGGAATAAGCGCAAGGACTGACTGAATAAGTGTTGTTCTTCCTGCATCCGAAAGGGTGTGTCTTTTCCATCCAGACAGTTTGGCATCGAATTTTTCTACCAGAAAATTATAGTCTGAAAGTCTTTTGCCTTGTTTTAGGATCTTCACGCCAAGGTATTTTTCTTCCCTGTCCATTCTGCAAACACCAAGAGCTTGGATCACATCTTCTTCTTGCTCCGGTGGCGTCTTCTTACTAAAGTAAATTGAGGATTTACTGTAGTTAACCAATTGCCCTGACACTTCATAGTATTGTTGCAGAATTGTTGTGATGGAGTTGATGGTACTGTGGTTTGTATTTCCGAAAAGCATCACATCGTCTGCGAACATTATATGGGTAATACTTGGTGCCCACCTATTAATTTTGTATCCAGAATAACTGCCATCTGATTCCATTTTGTTGATGATACCTGATAAGGTGTGAGAGCACAAAATAAAGAGATAGGGGGAGAGGGGGCAGCCTTGCCGTATTCCTCTTTCACCTACAAACATGCCTTCAGGTTGACCGTTTAAGAGAATGGAAAAAGAAGCGGACTTCACACAACTCATAATGAGAGCATGAGCCCTGTCCGTAATACCAAAATTAATCAAAGCTTGACTAAGAAATAACCAGTCGACTCTATCGTATGCCTTGCTCATGTCGAGTTTAAGAGCAAAAGAGCTGTGAGATCTCTTCGAAGTGTGCATGGAGTGAAAGATTTCTTTTGCTATCACAATGTTGTCCAAAATCTGTCTCCCCGGCACAAAGGCTGACTGGTTCTTTTCAATGAGTCTGTCAAGGAAGGGACTGAGCCTATTGGTGATGATCTTGGTAACAATCTTGTACAAAACATTGCAAAGTGCAATGGGTCTGTAATCGGCCGCCGTTTCAGAGTTCTTCTTCTTGGGATTAAAGCCAAGTAAGTGTGATTCAGTCCGGTAGGGATGGTGGAATATCTGAAACAATCTTGGATTAGGTTAGCCACTTCAGGCCCCACGACATCCCAACACTTTTTGTAGAAAAGAGCTGGGTAACCATCAGGGCCTGGAGACTTTAGGGACCCCATTTTCTTAACAACATTAAAAATTTCATCAACTGAGGGTATCGCACTAAGAGACCTGCATTCATCTTGAGATAGCTTATTAGTGGAAACAACAGAAAAAGAGCTAGCATCCACATTAGTATCCTTAGAGAACATGTTTTGGAAATGGGATATGAGATTATCCTTAATCTTATCATGGTCTGACAACCATTCACCATTTTGATCTTTCAAAGCAAAAATTTTATTTCTACTTCTTCTATGGATAACTGAAACATGAAATACCTGGGTATTTTTGTCGATGGAAGGAACCCATTTGGATTTGTTTCTTTGTTGCCAAAACATTCTGTCTCGCTTCTCAAGACTGGCAATCTTCGACAAGATAGCTTTCTCTTCTTCCCTTATATCCACCAAGTGAGCTGTTGCTTGCAGATCAACTAGTTTTTGCTTTTCGTTGTCAATCTCCCTCTTAGTGTTGCCGAAAGTATCTTTGCTCCATTTTTTTAAGCCTGCACCCAAAGAATGCAATCTGTCTACAATGTTGCCTGAAGTATTCTGCCACTTATTCTGAATAATTTCATTGAATTGAGGGTGATCAGTCCAATAAAATTCAAACTTGTAGTTTGGTTTTCGCTTCGGTGGTTTCCTCATAGTGTTGAGGAGGATAGGAGCATGATCACTCTCAATCCTTGGGAGGTGTAGAACAGCGGCGTCCGGGAAGAGCAATCTCCAATCAGTGTTGCATATTGCTCTATCCAGTCTTTCAAAGATTGGAGCAGATAGAGTGGCATTATTTGACCAGGTGAATGCTGGCCCGGCATATCCCAGGTCAATGACATCTCTATCTCTTACCATGTTTCTAAACTCGTTGCAGCTGATGTCAGTAGTGGAAGAACCTCCATGTTTCTCATAGTGATGCATGAGAACATTCAAATCGCCAATTATGCACCAGGGGTCAAGAATTGAAGCAATTGTTAAGGATACATTTCTCCAAAAACCGTCCTTTTGAGGATGAGTAGGGGGACCATAAACACAGAGAAGGTCCCACTTCGGTGTACTCAATTTAGGGCCTATGCAGCAGTGAAATAAATTCTGAGACTTGGAAAGCACCGTAAGATTAATGTTGTCTTGCCAAAGAACAGCAACACCACCACTTCTGCCATTTGCAGCGATAAAATCAAAATGCCTGAAGTTTAAAGAGCTGAAAACTCTCCTACTGTTGCTCTCGTTAAGCCTAGTTTCCGAGAGAAAAAGAATGGAAGGATTACAGCTTCGCAGGAATGAGTTTAATGCTAGAACTGTCGTCTCATTCCCTAACCCACGACAGTTCCAAGATTGTATTAACATCTTCCTTGCGACTTTTGAAGGCAAGTCGCCACAGCCTCGGTGTCATCAGATTTGTGGTGGTGTTTGAGAGGGGGATCACAGTCCATTGGAGAGGGAAGTCTCTTGCTTCCAGCGTGTTGGAGAGTTTCTGGGTGCTCATACTGTTTAGTGGTATCACGAGCTTGCCTCTTCCAGTGACGTGAATATTTCTTTTGGGAATCCCGTTGTTGGTTGTTTGGTGGGGAGGAGGGTTCTGACAACGGTTGATGGGTTTGGGTTTTTGCTGAAGATGTGGTGGTGGGATTCTTACAAGTTGGAATGGAGTTTGGGATGGAAACTTGCTTTGAGCCCTTAAGAAAGTATGCAAGCCCTTGTTTTGTCACTCCCCCTAGTAATTTTTGAGACCCCTTTAGTTTTCCAACTTTTTTAAATACTAAACTACCCCTCACATGATTAGAGTTAATAATAAGATTAGAGTTAATAATAAGATTAGAGTTAAGTATATAATTAAAGTTTTAGATAATTTTGGTGAGAGAAAATCAGATTTTTGAGAGGATTTTTTTGTTGGAGAGGGAAGAAAAAGAGGGAAAAAAAAGAAAAAATTTGATTTTTTGGTGTGATTCTTGTTTTGTTTGTGTGTTTTGTGAAATGTTTGGGGGGGATAACATTGATGAACCTCATCGTAACAAACATACGATGATCGTTGCGAGAAATCCGGTTATGGGAGAATCTTCATCGTCACGAAACGTTTTACCGGAAACTCAAGAAAACAACGATTTCGATGATTTTTTTGTCCCAAATCCTGAAGATGAGCACTTATATGAAGAACCCATTGCTTCAAATACACAGGTATACTTCAAAATCATGTTTTATGGCCGAAATCGAGCTAAAGGTGAGACTTTTATGTCTCACCAGCGCCATATTCGGCCCCTATTATGGCAGCCGAATGTTCAAGACGAAGAACAGTTCGGCTGCCATAATAGGGGCCGAATGTTGTTTTTTTTCTAAATATATTGACACATTCGGCCTCTAAACTTTAGCAGCCGAATCCTGATTCGGCTGCTAACCTAAGTACCAATAGAGGCCGAATGTAGGCTGCTGAATAAGAACTTGGATTCTTATTTTACAGCGTCACATTCGGCTGGCAAAAGCTCTCAGAATAGGGGCCGAATGCTAATTCGGCTTGTAAATTTTAGCAGCCGAATGTACATTCGGCTGCTAACATGAGTTATCGTGACAGCCGAATGTTAATTCGGCTGTCAATATGATCCGAAATAAAGGCCGAATGTGGATTCGGCTACTAATAAATGAAGGCCGAATGTTGCATGCTTACATGTGTTTCTCTCTTGTAGGTTGTTCCGGGTGGTATTGAAACAACCGCCGAAGATGTGGATCCCTTACAAACCATTCACGAAGATACTAGAGATCATTATCTACCTGTTCTCGGCTTGGTAGGTTTTTTTTTACCTCGCTCTTCTCTTTTAGTCAACCCCATTGTATTTCAAATTCTTAGTTGTTTCGATTTGATTATGTAGACTTGGAAAAGTAGAGACGAATGCCGAGATTGGATCGTAGAACATGCAAAGAGAATAATGGGCGTGCTCGTAATAGGTAGGGAAAGCTATGAACGGCGGTTAGTGATGGTTTGTGAGAGGAGTGGGGTAAGCACCTTGGTGAGAAGACACACGAAGAAACAAGTTAGAAAGCCCGGGAAGACGGATAAAAGGTACAAGACAATGACAAGGAAAGCGAAATGCCCTTTCAAGGTAGTTTTTAACTGCAACCGTACCGATGAATTATGGCATATGAATCCAGCCATGGATTGTCGTCATAATCACGAACGTCCACATGACCTTCACGGACACTACAAAGTCGGAGCATTGAAACCAAATGAGTACAAGGAAATCGAGACGTTGTCGGAATTACGTGTCCCTCCCATAAAAATACTAGGGAAGTTGAAAAAGGATAACCCGGAGAACAAGAGTAGCTTGAAACAAGTATACAATGCAAGAGCTACAATTAAAAGGAGGGGTTCTCAAGGTAGGAGTGTGATTAAACAATTGATGTGGTTATTTGAGCAACACAACTACACGGTCAAGAAGGATTTGGATGGCAAAGGAAGAGTGAGGAACTTATTCATTGCCCACCCGGCAATGGTCCAATTGGCCTTATGCTTTCCAGAAGTTCTTTTGTTGGACTGCACTTACAAAACCAATAGGTATCAAATGCCCTTGTTGAACATAGTTGGTCATACGTCGACAAAGGCACCATTCACGGTGGCATTTGTTTTTATGAATGACGAGACGACCGAGAGTTATGAATGGGCATTGGACGCATGTAAGATGCTCTACGATCCGGAAGTGCTTCCCAAGGTATTTGTGACCGACCATGAAGATGCATTGATGGCGGCTATAAGAAATGTATTTCCCGACGCCGTGAACTTCCTTTGCACCTATCACATTTGGAATTGTGTCAAGAAAAAGTGCCAACCGATAATACAACCTATCAAGATGGGTGAAATTCAGAAGATTAAAAAGACACCGGAAGATCAACGAGAGCCTTTGGAAAAGGAGTTCCTTGCTAAGTTTGAAGCGAATGAAGAAATGTTTAGATTATTCTCGGAAGAGTGGGATAATTTGGTTTTTTCACCGACCCGTGGAATTTATAATTCAAGGTATGAATTGTTTGTTGATCGTTGGAGCGTACAGTTCGACGAAGTCATTAAGTATTTGAAGAAAGAATTGTTGGATCATCATGCAATACGGTTTATTTACGCTTTCACGAATGAACACAAACACTTCGGGAACCGAGCCACAAGCATGGTGGAGTCGTCTCATTACCGATTGAAGAAGAACTTATTTGGGTGTATCGACTCGTTCGTCTCCCTCTTCGATTCATGGAATGAGTATTTCACATGTGATGTTAGGAGGATCCTTGAAGAATTTGAATGGAATAGGATGATGCAACACCAAACTTATGGGGACCACAAGATGCTCCGCGGCCTTACTCATAACGTCTCACATCTATGCATCGAGATATTGATGAAAGAGAGAAAGAAAAAGGATAAACACAACATCCAACCGGGCGATGAATGTAATTGCATGTTGATGGAATCGATGGGACTTCCATGCCGACATATCATGGCCAACTACGAAGACCCCGATCTCATACCTTTTGAGGATATTGATCCACATTGGAAGCAATTAAGCTTTGTTCCTCGTCCAACCGATGATCCCGACGAACCCTTGGAGGAGACGGATGTTGGAAAAAGGCTCCTTGAGAAGTACAAGCGAAGTAACCGGGCGCAAAGGCAAATTCTATTGCACGAGTTGATACCGATCGTGGATCCATACACCGAGGAGGGATTGGAAGAACCGGAGGTTAGGCCGGGAAAGGGTAGGTCGAAGCAAACTATGACGAGGAAGGCAACTAGAGCTCACAATTTGCAAGCGTCTAAAGATTACACAAAAAGAAATCCTTCCGGTATTGAGTACCACAATGCAAAGTATGAGGAGGAGAGGAAGGAAATGGAGAAGTTGGGGATGCCGGTACAAGATAGTGTGTTGAGCTCAAGGAAGAGGAGCCGGGCAAACAAAGCTCCATCAAGCGTGGGAAATGGCAACAATAAGGGGAGTAAGACACCTAGCACACAACCTAGTTACAACAAGAAGTGGACTCTAAAAGACATCATCCCCAAGAATGTATTTGTTCCCACTCCACCGTCTCCCAAGCAACCTACCTTGGAAATAGAGAAAGGCAAGGGTAAGAAGATGGCGACACCACAAGAGAAGGAAATAACTCGCAAGACAAAACATGCATTTGGAAAATTTTCGGCACCAAAGGATAAGTCGGGTAATCTTTGTAGGAAATTCAACATGATATATGGCAACTACATGGAGGACCTTCCCGAGATCATCCGACCTTATATTATAAGCATGGAAGATGTTGAAGGAGATGGCAATTGTGGGTATCATGTGACGGGCGAGCAACTAGGTCCCTTCGCGGCTTCTCCGACACCCGGTTGGCATCAATGCAACTACATTCGAGAGAGGTTAGACCTCACACTATGCAACAACCGGGATTTCTACAAGGAAATGATGAAGGATGGCATTAGGGGAGTAGCGGGTACAAATGAGGAATTTATACAATTTCGAAGGAGACTACGTGGAGGCCCTACAATCGAAGATGGACATTGGATGGATTTTCCAATATGCGGGTTCCTTATAGCGGAGGCATTCAATTGCGTGGTACATTTCTACTCCTTTGCTTTCAGTCAAACTTATGTACCGCTTAAGACTCCTTGCGATGCCAATGTGAATGATAGGAGACTTTTCATCGGGCATGTTGGAAGATGTCATTTTATTGGTCTGAAGCTACAACCTAGTTGCCCACTACCTCCATTTCATCACCATACCTTTTGGGAAAACGTAGAGAGAAACTACTCATGTGATTGGTATAACAAATACAAGACGGGAATTGATGCATGGACCGCTTACTACATGGAGCAAGGCATCCCTCAATGTAACGTATCGGATGGTGATAGTGAAGACTTGGATGATGATGATTTGATTGAAATGCACTCTTACATTGAAGAAGTAGAAACGACGGTCGGAATTGAAGAAGTTGAAGGAATCGAGGAGATGGTCACCGACTTGGGTTAACCTACTACGTTTTCCCGAATGTTCTTGTTGTTTTTTGTTTGGTTTGGATGCAATTCCTTTTTTGGTACATTCGGCTCACACGAAATGCACTTTTTTTGATTTAAACGTTTCTCCTTTCCATAGTTTCCACTTTTTTTTGATATTATTAATTATTCGGCTTCTAAATAGAGGCTGAATCCACATTCGGCCTTCAACATGTCACACTAAATAGAAGCCGAATTAACATTCGGCCTGCAACATCTCACACTAAATAGAGGCCGAATCCGCATTCGGCTTCTATTCCTACATCATTTGGGGCCGAATTAACATTCGGCCCTCACGATAAATTTTTTTAGAGGCCGAATGTTGTGGTGTAAAAATTATTGAAAATCTGTGTAACATTCGGCCTCTAAAAGCTAGGTATTTTAGGGGCCGAATCTTTATTCGGCTCTCACGATAAATTTTTTTAGAGGCCGAATAATGGGAGTAAAAATTATTGAAACTCAGTGTAACATTCGGCTTCTAAAAGTTAGGTATTTTAGGGGCCGAATTAATATTCGGCCCCCACGATAATTTGCTTTTAGGGGCCGAATAAAGTAAGTAATATATGGTTGGTAAGAGGGTATTATTCGGCTTTCAAAAGAAACAGATATAGAGGCCGAATGTATATTCGGCCCTCACGATAGTTTATAAATAGAAGACGAATATATTAAACGGTAAAGAACTTAGACAACCACAATGCAAAGATGAAAATACAACAATAATAATAAGTAAACCAAACTATTATTGACCGCTTCCAAACATTTCACCAAACTAATTCATTGACCGCTCTCAATCTTTCATAACATTCAACAAACTTGAATTCTTGGTGATGGATAAGGTAATATCGCTGCCGAGCTAGATTGAAAACTTCTTCGCGTGATACACCTCTATTGCTTTGGGCCATTGCTCTTCTAATACGGACGAACTCAGCTATTTCTCCGCTAATGTGGTTCCACCGAGTTCTAATTTCATTTTCATCTCTAGTATTCGGATTATTCGTAGCACTCACGAACACATCAAAAACACGGTTCCAAAACGGCGCTTGTCCGGGTACCACAACACCCATCAAGCCATTCAATGATTCACGCATGAAAGAACAAGTAATCCCAAGATCTTCTATGTGGGTATAATTCCTCGCCATTTTGGAATAGCAAAAAACTTGAAAAATAAATTGGTATAACAACCTTTAGAAGTTGTGTCGAAACCTTATATAGAGGAGCCCCAACGGATCTATTCTTGAACTCCAACGGATCTATTTTCGAACTCCAACGGATCTATTTTTGAACACAATAACTCTTTTTTGATAGTAGTAAACATTCGGCTTATAAATTCTACATTAATAGGGGCCGAATATACATTCGGCCCTCACGATAAAATTCTTTAGAGGCCGAATGTTGGGTCGTAAAAATTATTGAAACTCTGTGTAACATTCGGCCTCTAAAATCTGGGTACTTTAGAAGCCGAATGTATATTCGGCTCTCACGATAAACATGTATAGAGGCCGAATGTTAGGGTGTAAAAATACTTGAAAATCAGTGTAACATTCGGCCTCTAAAATCTAGGTATTTTAGGGGCCGAATGTACATTCGGCCCTCACGATAATTTCCTTTTAGAGGCCGAATGTACATTCGGCCTCCACGATAGTTCCCTTTAGAGGCCGAATGTGACCTGCATATTGATTCCCAAACATAACAAATAACATAACCAAATAACAAAACACCAAAGGTACTTAAAAACATAAAATTCATTGTAGCATACCCCACTTAAATAAATTTCAACATCCAAAGTACTTAACATGAACAACATAGTCTTGAAAAGAAATAAATGCCGAACTAAAAACACATCGCCTTAAACCAAACATGATGAACATGCATTAAACCTTGAAAATTGGTTAAAGGTCAAGTTTTCAGTATAGGTTTCCTTAATTAGTTTAGGCAAAAGGTGCTCCATGCATACGGTTAAGACCTAAGCGTTTGGTGTACCCCGGGGGACGATCAAGAGGACGAGACATCTCTCCTAAGATTGGCATGGTTGGTAGCATCTTCCACCAGTGAGCCTGCATAACTCTGTACCGATGTGAAGGATCCTTGGGAAGAAACACAGCTTCATATCCTCCCTTGTCGCTTCCTGCAACAAAGATGTTTTCCCCATAAATGGCAAATCCTTCCATTCCCTGGTCAAACCCCTGTGAGTAGCAACCTGCGCCTACTCCCCAAGTTGGGTCGTTGAACCTCCAAAGCCATTCTGGGTGGACACGAACTCCAGGGTGATTTGTGGCCCATGGATCACCAGTCACTGGAGCGACATATTCACCATCACGAGACAAGGGTCCCAAGACAGGCAGCAAGTGAAGATTGTTCATCCAGTGGTCGTCAATAAGTTGCCTAGATAGCTCACCATCCGGAGGAAGGGCAATTGCAGTTGTTTGATCCTTTCCTGCTACGAGGAAGAATTTGTCCAGGAAAAGCACAATCCCCTCATCCGGT
>JAJJMA010146891.1:0-10104 GCA_023529015.1 Papaver nudicaule
ACAGATGGAGCCATCTATTTATAGTATGTTCAGAAATACACTGATCTCTTGTTAATCGTTGAGGAAAATGGCAAAGTGGAGATAGTGTGATGGAGTTACTCCCGTAGAGATAGCTTAATTGCCAGTCATGCCCACTACCCATTAGCTCAGTATTTCCCACGAGTATAACCTCTTTCTAAGTGGGTGTCACGCCACAACTGTCGTAGACCGCCAGACCAAAACCCTAATGTAACTCCCCTAATTTGTGACACGTTTTGACATCTCTGTTGAATGATGTGTATGACTCTTCGTTCGAGTAAGTTCGTATTGACTTCGTTGACCTTGCCATCATTGGATATTGGGTCTTTAGCAATACTTATTATAAGGATGTGAGACGACTTTCGTGTTGGAGAATATGGATACTTAGGAGATATCTCAAACATGTATTTGGCTAAAGTAACATTGTCATGAGATTACTTCTATTGCATTATCATGGAAGGTAAACAGAACAAATCATGAGAACAGGCTTGGCCATAGATGGCCATATATAGCATGCCATAGGCGGGCGCTGCCTGTAAGTTTAATCTGGCCAAGTGGCCAGGTTATGACATAGTCCAAAATCTGTTTTCAACCAAGTAGTCAGAGATATTACAGATTATCATCGTGACTTAGGTGAGGCTTGGCCTAGTAGCCAGGGATGGCTAGTGTCGTCCTTAGATGATTTGACCTAGTGGCCAGGGATGGCCAGTGTCATCCCTAGATGGTTAACTTGGCCTTGTGGCCAAGGGATGGCCAGCGCCATCCCAAGATGGTTAATTTGGCCTTGTGGCCAAGGGATGGCCAGCGCCATCCCAAGATAGTTATTTTGGCCTAGAGGCCAAGGGGATGGCCAGCGCCATTTCAAGGTGGTTTGGCCTAGTGGCCAAGGGGATGGCCAGCGTCATCCAAGATGATTTGTTTGGCCTTGTGGCCAAGGGATGGCCAGCGCCATCCAAGAGGGTTAGGCCTAGTGGCCTAGGGGATGGCCAGCGCCATCCCATGACAGTTTGTTTTGCCTTGTGGCCAAGGGATGGCCAGCGCCATCCAAGATGATTTGCTTGGCCTTGTGGTCAGCGCCATCCCAATATGGTTTATTTGGCCTTGTGGCCAATGGATGGCCAGCGCCATCCAAGATTTGCTTGGCCTAGTGGCCTAGGGGAATGGCCAGCGCCATCCAAGATTTGCTTGGCCTAGTGGCCTAGGGGATGGCCAACGCCATCCCGATGTGATTTGGCATAGTGGCATAGGGGATGGCCAGCGCCATCCCAATGTGATTTGGCCTAGGGGCCTAGGGGATGGCCAGTGCCATCCCCATATGATTTGGCCTACTGGCCAAGGGGATTTGGCCATGTAATGGCCAAGCACAACAAGGGTGGCATATGACCATAATATGGTGCTGGCCAGAGCATTCCTTGTCTAACCAGGGTCGTTGCAGCAGTCATGCTCTCCTGATTGCATCATAATTTGGCATGTGACCATAAGATGGTGCTGGCCACAGAGGGGCTTGGCCATGTAATGGCCAAGCACAACAAGGGTGGCGTATGACCATAAGATGGTGCTGGCCAGAGCATTCCTTGTCTAACCAGGGTCGTTACAGCAGTCCTGCTCTCCTGGTTGCATTTATAAATTATTATGTTTTATTGGGTGGTGCAAAATTTTATTATTTATTATGGACTTGGTCTAAGCCCATTATGTTGTTTTACTCTCTACCCATACTCTAAAATCCACCATCTACATTAAGTCCTCTGCTTAGTGTGGAATGATATTATTCCAGAATAAGCACAGGATGGTGATTGGTTAGCATAATATAATAATGTATTTTAGACTGGTGAAATAAAGAAATTGCCTTTTGAAGACCCTTTTCTTTTCTAACAAGCCTTATTGGAGTTTAAGAAGGAAACAATTTACTACCAGAACTAGTACATCATATTTGCATGCATATATATATAGAGAAGTCCAGGTTGGATTTCTTATCATAAGCTTTTCTTTTTCATTAGCCTCTCAGAGCAAGATTCAGGTAAAATAATCTTCTCCTTTTTTTTTTTTTTTTGAATTTCGGGTTTTGAAAACCCAAAAAAAAAAACGTTGGCGGTGGACCGGCGCCGGAATGTCTATTTTTTTTATTTTTTTTTGTAAAAAAATGACCTGGCTGCCAGGTAGACAAGGATGTTGTCGGCGCCAGATTTGTAAAATATATATATATATATATGTCTATGTGTGCTTAGTGATGGTCCTGGTAGCGGGGCCATCGGGCGGACCATAACTGGCGAGGCCAGCGTTAAAATCATGTTTTGTTCATGAATATGCATGTGCATAAGTCATCGGGTTGAAGGAAAACTAAGTGATAGAAACCTAGTCGTAAATTCAACAACGCGATTAATACGGTTGTTATGTGTTTTGAAAGAAGATGCTACTAGCCAAGAGTGATCTTGTGCATGTAAATATGATTATGACAATAGTGAAATACTAACAAAGTTTGTTCTTACTCAGGTTTTTCGGAGCATCCCTCGTGACAACCCTTTCGCTAGTGTCTAGCCATTCTTTCAGAGCGAATATACGTCTGCGCATTCATCCTTCATCCTCTGATTTTCTCAATCACCATGTGATCTGAACTTATTTTTGCCTTTCAGATGCCGTCTAAGCAAGATGATGAAATAGAATCTTCCAGTGGCAAAGTCTCCAATGATAAGGGTCTTAGGAAGCCAAAGCCTTATCAGAAACCTCGTTATGATGATAATTTCTTTCCTTTGCTTCAGAATAGAAATGTCCTTATTTGTCTTGATGAAGAATTGTGCCGTCTCCTAAACCCTGAAAATTGTCGGGATGTGCAAGATATTGTCCCTTCCACCATCATCAGGTTTTGCTTGCAGTGAGGTGATTATGACCCTACCGCTGTCGATTTCAATACTCCTCAGATTCCTTAGGGAGTTTGGTCCTCATGGTTATCAGTAATGTTGGGCAAGGCTAAAGGAGATCTTAGTGAATGTTTGTGGTTTATTATGCTATACATGCATCTGGACTCATGAGGTCGAATAGAGACCCTAAGGGTATCATTACTTTTTTGGCTCGTTGGTGTCCACCAACAAAATCATTTGTTACTGCTTGGGGGGGGAACTTGTTTTTTCACTAGAGGTTGTAGCATCTCTTTTGCATTTGCCTGTTACTGGGCAAATTCCTTGTACGACCCAGAGGGATTGAGACATGATTGCGATTTTGGAAGAAACGAGGCTTTTAAATGTGGAGAAGAGCGTTAAGGTGGGTGAGTACCCGGGCTGGATTAGTCGTTGGAGTCATGATCGCGATAATTTTGAGTACAAGGTTGATGACACTATATACATTGTGGCGCTCTTGGTATTATGGCTGTCGAGAAACATCTTCGAAGATTATCCTGGAGGTAGAATAAAGTCATTCACAATTCCCCTTGTTGTATTAATGGCTAACGGTGAGAAGATTCCTATTGGGAGTATGTTCTTAGGCTCACAATATTCGCATTTGGATGCGCTGGCGAGAAATATGTCATGGTCTGATGGCGATCAACGAATCAAGTCTTATATCAATATTTCCTTCGTGCAGTGTTGGCTGTGGGAACACTTCCCAGGTTATGCGCCCAAACCGAGGCCTGACCTGCCCCTCATCGAACATTCATACGCTAGAATTTACAGGTGGGATGGTAGGAAGCAGTCACTTAATCTGGACTTAATTGATTTTCTTGATAACGAACAGAGAGTTTCATTTCGTCTCTGGATCACTATTCCCCCTCGGACGGAGCAGGTGAATGTCTTCATAGGTAGTGCTGGAGATGTTTTTCGTTCAGGTGATCCTCGTTCACCAGAAGAAGTTGCTTTCCTGTTCTGTAGTACACCCGGGTACATCCTTTCCCTTAAGACCGGTGACTATGCGGTAGTGTCGTATAACATCGATAGAGCAGTGAGACATATGGGTTTCGACCAGTGTCCTCCTTTCCTTCGTGCTGTCGAGCCCGTTGTTGATGATTTGAAGATGGGTTTGGACAATGCGATTCATGAACCGGGTAGAGAATGGAGGTTTCCTCGTTCGAACCTAAATCCCGGAGTTACCGAGCAGTATGGTATTTTTTGGGATACGCAGACCAATCAGATTACTACTTTTGCGCAGAATATTCCTCCACCATGGAGAAAACCCGGTGATCTGTATCCCAAACGCAAGAGGGTAAGTAGGGTAGATCCTCTTACTCATGTGTCATCTTCGTCAAACTTCGTGCGTACATATAATGAATTTTGGAATTCTTTTGCAGGTGTACGATGTTGATGAACTTCGTACCAAGAAGTCTTTACTTCCCGTTGATTCTTCTTCCCAGGTAGCTTCCCCACGAATCAAGTTCCCAGGGGAGAACGTGATGAAGATCAAACTTTCTCCTCCCAAGGTTTGCACTTCATACCCTTCTGCGATAATTTTTTATTCAATGTATGCCACTTCCACTAACTGCTTTTGAACCTCAGCCGCAGGGAATCATTCCTATAGTGAAGCCCTTTCCTGTTTCTCCCGGGAAACCAGATGCTTTTCGGAGGTTGGCGTTGGAGACAACACCCCAAGAAAATGATGAGATTGCAGAGGATAATCCGGGTGTTTCAATGGATGAACCAGACAATAGTGATTCGTCTTCTGAGCAGAGTAATGGTGGTACAGTCCTTGCAGGTGCATCAGACAGCGAGGTCGATCGGGTGAGTTTGCTTTTCCAGATACGTGTATATCGTGTTATTCAAAGTATTAGTTCTCTTAATTATCTCCCACCTATTGGTTCTGGTTTACAGGCAATGTCCGATGCTGACGCAAATAATGTTTCGCCTCCCGATGTCGACATGCCTCTAGTTCAGGATGTAGATGATTCCCGCGTTGATGCCACAGTTTGCAACACTGTTTTGGATAGCAGTATTGTTGAAGAAGTGAAGAAATATTCGTATGTTGGTGCCGAGTTTACTAGTTGTGCCGGTTTTCCCAGGGGCTTTGTGTCTGTTGGTGGCTTCAATGTTCCCCCTCGTCATGAGGATCTTTATAGGAGGATTTGGGACAAGTATGGCCATTTTTCCGATGATTCTGAGACGGTACTTCGTGTTTGCTCATAGGAGAATGACGTGTCGGATTTGCTAGATACATTCCAAAACTCCTGCTCAGGACATTACAAACAGTCTACTTGATGGTTGGTATGATTCTGTCGTTGCTGCCAAGGAAGACGCTAAACTACGTGTGTCTTGGGTGTGTGAGTGTTTGGATCACATTCGTGTTCACTTCAACTCTTCAGAGGGTGATATCCAGGAAAATATAACTCAGAGTGAAGAAGAAGTTCGTAACTTATCAACAGAGTTTGAGTTGAAGAAGAAGGAGGTACAGGACTTGGAACAGACTTGGAGATAGAGAAGAAAACTGTTGAAGCTCATAAAGACTGTGTGGAGACCGAGATGTCAAAGTCTTCTCTTGAAGGCTTTCTCTAGATTCGAGTTTGTTTAGGCTTTTTTAGATTGAATTTGTTTAGGTTCTCTAGATGCTGGAAGGTTTCTTTTCTGTAGGATTTATGTCTTTCTTTTGCAATGAATAAAGTAGATTAATTGTTGAGTCTCCTTCATTTTTATTTTATTTTGAATGGAATGACAAGGAAATTGAAATCCTAACTACATCATGCACATAGTCACATGTCTTTGGAGGAAATGAATAAACGATTATGAAATAAAAGGGGAAATTAGAATCTTAAAAGGATTAATCGGAATATGCCTGAAGCCACTTTCCTCATATAACTGATGGTTCCACAATCCCATCCATCGTAACTAGCTTATAACAGTCGCCCGGGATAACTTTCGCAATCATGTAAGGCCCTTCCCAATTACGCAAGGAGGGCGTCATCAGTCGATTACCTTTGTTTACTGATGCTTTCATTACCACTTCTCCAATGCGAAAAGAGTTCGGCTTCCTTGCTAGGAAATGGGGCATCTTTTCCTTCGTTGTTGTCGTAGCCGAGGGTGTGAGAAAACCCCTTTTATCCTCTGATATTTGTAACATCACGAATACCTGCCCGAGGTATCCTCCATTGTGAAAAGACACTATATGTGTCAGAATCTTGGTGCAGCTTTCATGCTCCTCACGTGGAGCGTCTGGTGTTGACATCCATTTTTCGAAATAGGTTGCAGGTGATGTGAACCACTCAAATTGCGAGACGAGGGTATAACTCTTTTTCCCTGGCCGCTTCCGACTTGTCTGACGGGGAAATCCTCTTTGGTGGGAATGACCCAAAGTGAATGGCGTCCACTTGATTACAAAATCGTTGAATGTACGATATTGGATCTTCTTCTGGGTTTTTTCTCGATTTCACTAGTAATTCTAATTGGTGTAACAAATGCATTGGTGTATTGGTGAAATTGGTAATACCTGACGGCGCTCCGCTACTTTGAATCCAGGGTTCTCCCAATACCATATCGTAATCTGGATCTTCAAGAATGTGGAAGGTAGTCTCCACCTGAGTAGTTCTCATTTTTATCAGCAACTTGACATGGCCGCATGTCTCCTGCATATTTCTTTGCGGACCTTCGATAGTTGTGGAAGAATTCATTGTCTTGCTTCGTGGGATGCCTGCACTCTTTAGAGTTCTGACCGAGATCGTGTTTATGGAAATTCCAGCATCGACCAACGTAGTTTGGACTACGGCATCTTTGAGGTGAGCCGCGGCGGGTAGTCCCCAGTCGGACTTCTCCGGTATCTCACCTTCTTCCTCCTCCTCGTGTGGCGTCTGAGTTTTCTGGAAAAACGGGAGGCATTTTCAAGAAACAACATGGTTGAAAGCAGTGAACATATCCTTCCCCAGTCCTTGGGACAGATAAAGAGTCTCGCATAAATCCGTCATTTGGGATTTCACTCTTTGATCTATCGGCTCGATGGTACTGGTAAAGCTCTTGATAGGTAATGGATCCTTGTGAACGCCTTCAGTCCCCAGCTGTAGTTCTCCGGATTCGACTTTTTCTTGAAATATGCATTTCAAGGAAAAACATTCACTGGTGGGGTGGCATACCCTCCTGTGAAACATGCAATACTTGGTGTTTGCTCTGTCTTTTTCATTTGGTAAGTTCTTGACATACGGTAATTTGACAGTTCCTTCTTCCACCCATGTTTCTAATAATTCGATCATTTCTTCCATGAGGAGTATGCAGTCAGGAGCATCTAGATCCCCTTTCGATGGTCGTTGTCCTTGAACTTCCTCGGGATTGTTCATCTGGTCTGCTTTTCGTTGCCTCGTTCGCGTCGAGGATGCGGGGGTGGAGGTACGAGTAGAACGCTTGAACTGAAGATTCTCTGCATCCATACTTTTTCTCTTGCTTCCTTCACCGACGGCATTGATTGATGATGTTCCATATTTCTTGTTAACTATACGGCGAGTGATTCGGCTATCACGGGCATCTTCGTTCCTGGTAGGTGGCTTAGCCCTCTCCAGTAAGCTGGTGCAGTTGTAGCCGACCTCTTGGCTGCTTCGTGCAACTCGGAGAAGGTTTGGAAACGCAGGCTTTCCAATAAAGCACGGTAAACTGTTATCATTCCATTGATGCAGAGCTCTACTAGATGTGACTTGGTTACATTAGGATCGTGGCAGTCAAGTGCTTGTATCCTGAATCTATTCACGTAGTCGTTCGGGTGTTCGTTGTTTCGCTGAAACATGCGCCCTAGGTCCGACAATGTGATTTTCTCAGACACAAAGAAGTATTTCCTATAGAAAGCGGTGACCATTTCATCCCAACCAGCTATGCTTCCGGGTGCGATATTGTTGTACCAAGTATAAGCCCTTCCCTCAGGGTTTGGAAAATTCTCTGAGGCGTAAGGCATGGTTATACTCGTGTTCTTTTAAAGATTCCAGGAAGCGAGAGATATGTTCACGAGCATTTCCAGTTCCATCATATAACGAGAAGGTTGGCGACGTGTATCCTCGTGGTAGGGGAATCCTTTGTACTTCGAGAGGGTATGGGGGTCGGTGCTGAGGAATAGATGACATCCTTTCTCCTCCGCGATTTTGCAAGATTTTCTCGAGATCATCCACAGTGACGTAGTAAGGCGGATGGTTCTTCTCTTGTTTGTCTTATGGGCGAACCGGGGCTCCTTCATCGTTATAATCCAAAATTTCGATCCTTGAGGTGCTAGCGTTCTTCTTCGCGCTCTTGCCTTGTTCTGGTGAAATTTCTGAAGAAAGGGTTTTGAGGAAATTAAGCACTTCCATTTGAGTATCAGCCATATTCATCTGACTTTCAACAAGAACATCTTGTCTTTTCGCCAATTCCTCTAAGGATAACTCCTCCTAGATTCCTTTTTCCTTATCTTGATTGGGCTTGGCAAGAGGACTGGCATCAGGAGTGGTACCAGGGCTTGGGATGACAGGTTCTTTAGGCGTGCTAACAAGTATCAGAGAGACAGGGGCATATGAGGTAACTGGAGTTGCACTAGTGGTGGCAACATCTCCAGAGGAAGGATTCGTGTTTCTGGTGTCTGATCCTGACCTAAGTTCAACCATTAAGAATGAAATGAAATTTTCAGAAACCGAGAGATTGATCTCCCACTGTGGTCGCCAAATACCCTAGAAAACAAATGTACTGCAAAAGAGTACTTTCAAGTTCGAGAGATTAAAGTCGAACAAATCTAGCCTAAACCAAGACAATGGCTGTTCCATACTTGTTTCGGTCACAGATGAGGAAATAGGGTTGGTCTTAGGGAGGGAAGCATAGAAAGAGTGAGATCAGGTGGTTCTGGTTGAAATGAGTAATGTGTGTGGTTTCTGAATAACGTAGGAAGATGATGGTTGTCTAAGACAACTTGGTTTTCCTTCTGGTTTCACAAGGATTTCTCAATTGAATCTGAATCTCAGGTTTTGCTCGAAAATGAAAGATGAATCGAGATGAACTGAAATGAGTTAAACTAAGATAGGTTGTGATGAGTTGTTTCTTGGAAACAGATGGAGCCATCTATTTATAGTATGTTCAGAAATACACTGATCTCTTGTTAATCGTGGAGGAAAATGGTAAAATAGAGATAGTGGAATGATGGAGTTACTCCCGTAGAGATATCTTAACTGCCAGTCATGCCCACTACTCATTACCTCAGTATTTCCCACGAGTATAACCTCTTTCTAAGTGGGTGTCACGCCACAATTGTCGTAGACCGCCAGACCAAAACCCTAATGTAACTCCCCCCATTTGTGACACGTTTTGATATCTTTGTTGAATGATGTGTATGACTCTTCGTTCGAGTAAGTTCGTATTGACTTCGTTGACCTTGCCATCATTGGATATTGGGTCTTTAGCAATACTTATTATAAGGATGTGAGATGACTTTCGTGTTGGAGAATATGGATACTTAGGAGATATCTCAAACATGTGTTTGGCTAAAGTAGTATTAACATGAGATTACTTCTATTGCATTACCATGGAAGGTAAACAAAACAAATCATGAGAACAGGTTTGGCCATAGATGGCCATAGCATGCCATAGGCGGGCGCTGCTTGTAAGTTTAATCTGGCCAAGTGGCCAGGTTATGATATAGTCTAAAATCAGGTTTCAACCAAGTAATCAGAGATATAACATATTATCATCGTGACTTAGGTAAGGCTTGGCCTAGTACCCAGGGATGGCTAGTGTCGTCCATAGATGATTTGACCTAGTGGTCAGGGATGGCCAGTGCCATCCCTAGATGTTTAACAAGATGGTTAACTTGGCCTTGTGGCCAAGGGATGGCCAGCGCCATCCCAATATGGATAACTTGGCCTTGGTTTGGCCTAGAGGCCAAGGGGATGGCCAGCGCCATTTCAAGGTGGTTTGGCCTAGTGGCCAAGGGGATGGCCAGCGTCATCCAAGATGATTTGTTTGGCCTTGTGGCCAAGGGATGGACAGCGCCATCCCATGACAGTTTGTTTGGCCTTGTGGTCAAGGGATGGCCAGCGCCATCCAAGATGATTTGCTTGGCCTTGTGGCCAAGGGATGGCCAGCACCATCCAAGATGGTTTGGCCTAGTGGCCTAGGGGATGGCCAGCGTCATCCCAAGATGGTTTGCTTGGCCTTGTGTCCAATGGATAGCCAACGCCATCCA
>JAJJMA010146899.1:4593-20137 GCA_023529015.1 Papaver nudicaule
CGAATATTGAGGTGAAAGTATATGTTGTGGGTTTCTTGGTGAATGAATCTATTATAGAAACATTGAATGCGTGGAAAGGACGATCGTCTTCTGATATTCAAGGAGATTCATCCTTGTATGACGATTTTTTTCAAGGTATATAGGATGTTATTAAGTTTGATCTTGTAGACTACATATACGAATCTTCTGTTTGGAGATACTAATGTGTTGTACGTTGCTTGTATAAACGCTTCTTTGGAGAAATCACTGAGTTCTAGTGGGAGATGTGGATGGTAAGATATTTTGGGATGCTTTAGATGAAGCCATCTCTCCTAGAATCAAAGTTCTCGAGCCCACTGATGCATCTGCCTTATCTACCTTTCGTAGCATCTTTCACGGGAGTTCTCTCAAGAAAGGCACTTATATTCTTAACTCTTGTATTAAGGGTTAAGAGCTGAAATGCCCTGTATTGGCATACATACTTGTGGAAATGCCCTGTATTGGCATACATACTTGTGGAAATGCCCTGTATTTCTACCAAACATTGAAATGCCCTATTCCATCCAATTCTCCATCTAACATGGTTAACTAGTCAAAACAGGGTATTTTGACTAGTCAACGGACAGATAAAAAGTCAGTTATACCCTTTCCAAAAGATCCAATGGAAACGACTTCATCTTCAATTGGACCGAAATCGAATTCGGTCGACATTTGCTTTGATTTTGAGTGGCCATCTAGTATAAGCAAGCCAACAAATCGCATTAGACCACCCAAAATGCAGCGCCGGTACTGTAGACACTCCATATCGCCTCAATGACCTCATCTTGGATGAGTTTAAAATCAGTAGGACCAAAATAATTTCAATACGACCGAAATACAAAGCTGTGTAGGCCAAAATCTAAGGGTGGCGTTGGCATTAGAGACTTGAGAACACTCAATAAGTGTTTATTGGCCAAATGGCATTGGAGGTATGCTAGTGAGGAGAGTGCTCTTTGGAGACATGTGATTTGTGAAAAAACAAACTCAGGTACAGGTTTTTTGGTTCAAATGCAAAGTGAAGACATTCTTGGGAGGAGTATGTGGCAGGTTATCGAGAAAGTTAAAGAGGAGTTTTATTCTTGCGTGCATATACAGGTGCAGAATGGTATGTCAGTCAGATTTTGGCATGACTGGTGGCTAGGAAAGTTCACTTTAGCAAGCAAATATCCAAAGCTCTTTAAGGTCAGTACTCAGCAGGGTTGTAGTGTGGGTGAGTTGTATTTTGCCGGCTAGAATTTTATGTTCCAGAGAGTCTTAAACCCAGTTGAAAGCATAGACTTGCTGGAGTTAAGATATGAGATAAGGGAGGTGCAGTTACAGGCAGGTATAAAGGACATTATGGGAGGAGACTTTACAGCAAGGAAGATGTATGAGAAGATGACATATCATTTTACAGATTGTAGTTTTGCTAACTTGCTTGGTGGGAAGCAAATTCCACCTAAAGTCTCATTCATTATCTGGGCTACAATGCACCATTCAGTTCCAACAAGGGCCATGTTGCAATATAGGGGAATGATCTTACCAACGAATCTGTGTGCAATGTGCAGAAAAGAGGTCGAGACTGTCGAGCACCTGTTCTTGCATTGTGAATGGGCAGTGAATCTGTGGGGTTATTTCTTACAAGCTTGGAAGATGAGTGGGTTCTGCCAGCTACTGTCGAGGAGCACCTTAGAAGTTGGAGAGTAACAAAATTCAGCAGCAGAGGTTACACCATCTGGTCAGTTATGTCTTACGCAATAATTTGGCAGCTGTGGAAGGAAAGAAGCTCTAGAGTTCATGGTGGAACAATAACTACAAAGGAAAACATGATTATGGCAGTGAAGTTGGAGTTGCATCTGTGGTGTAGACAAAATTTTGAAGGATACTCTGCAACACAGATTATGTTTCAGTGGGAAAATGTTGTCAGACTGTAATTGATGCTTTTCGGTGTTTTTGGGCCGGTCTATAGACCATTGTAAATAGCTTTGTAGATAATTTTTACCCTTTCAATATATCCTTCTTCTTTTCAAAAAAAAAATACGGCCGAAATAAACCAGGTAATTAATTATGAGCCGTATTATCGTTGTGTTCCTACATTCATTTATATTTTTTTATTAACTGACTTCAATTTACCGACAAAAATTATCTGCAGTTAGTTAATTTTTGGCTATATGCGGGTAATTGTAATTGCAAGGGCCAAGGTCGTATAATTGGTGACAGAAATAAATCATGCGCGCACGAAAGAAGCATGTAAGAATACAGTACTACTTGAAAGATTCTAGGGTATAAGTATCAAGTGGGATCATGGATCACGCGGTAGCAAGAAATATACGAGTACATAGAAAGGAGAGGTAGTATAGAAATGTGTGATAAGATGCGAAAATGGTATATAGCTATACGATGAGGGAGGATCCGTGGACATTCTTAGATGGACATTATCTTACACTTTCAGCTCCATTTTCTCTATAAAATTCAAACGACAATAAATTTGAAGCTAATATTTTGGTGATACGCTCCTCTTGTAAGGCTCTACAATCCTACCAAAAATAAGCACAAACCGAGATAGCAAACTTTATTATCAACCGATATTAATTTCAACCGTTAACTTTCAACGGTTGAGTTTTGTGAAGGAAGAGATTGTCCCACATCTCTTAGATAAACATAATAAACTAAAATATAATATGGAAGGGCCACTCCACTCATTGCCAATTGGTTTTGAGTTGGATGCCCGCAGATTTAACTAGATTTGACTGAATTTAACATGGTATCAGAGCCATGGGTAGATTTACCTGTGAGCTAGGCCTGCATGTACACAAGGTAAAGTTACCTGTGACCGGACTGTGTCACGTACGTAGGTCCACGTGTTAGGCCGAATAACTGGCCTTACACGTGAGGGGGGATGTGAAGGAAGAGATTGTCCCACATCTCTTAGATAAACATAATAAACTAAAATATAATATGGAAGGGCCACTCCACTCATTGCCAATTGGTTTTGAGTTGGATGCCCGCAGATTTAACTAGATTTGACTGAATTTAACAAGTTTCAAAGTGGTGGATGCTGGTGTTATACGTCTCGGTTTGTGCTCATTTTTGGTAGGATTGTAGAACCTTACAAGAGGAACGTATCACCAAAATACTAGCTTCAAATTCATTGTCGTTTGAATTTTATAGAGAAAATGGAGCTGAAAGTGTAAGATAATGTCCATCTAAGAATGTCCATTGATCATTTCTCCTGTCTAATTTAGATATCTTTATAACTATCTACTGACGTGTCCCACCACGCACGTGATTTTCTCTTTTAGTACTAGTTTTTTGGAACCGTAATTTTTGGCCGACCGAAAAATTTTTCGGCCTCCCACTAGCCGACAAAAGTGGGTGATTAGACTAAAATACCCTTTAAAACTATGAGATTACCAAATTACCCTCCACTAATCCTAATCTTAACCCAACCCAAAAATTCTCCTAATCTATTTCAGTTTTTTTCTTCTTCCCCACTGCCGAAACCGAGACTTTTTTCCCTCTTTTTTCTTTCGTTTAAACGACGAATTCATCGACGATTAACGAAATTTCTCCGTCGATTAAATGCCGCCGAAAAATCCGAAGAAACTAATCCTTAAAGTCTCCAATAAACCCAAGGATGCATCATCGAATCGAAACGAAGAAGAACAAGAGGACACCGGTGAAGGAAGTAGCCAAATCGATGCTACCGGAGAGGAAACCCCCCCAATACAACCCGATATGCGTTATAGAAGGTGATTTCAGCAACCCCTATTGAATTATTTGAGTTTCCTTGATAAACATACATCGAATCGATGAATTTGGCTTGAATTTATCTTGTATTTTTCGAACCCAGAGAGAATTTCGGCCTAGACAGAGTTTTATATCCTAAGCTGAAATCGTTTCGGCTTGGATAAATTTAAAATTTACTAGGCTGAAATTTCAGATTAGGTGATAGCTGGCACTTTGTTTTTCGGCCTAGAAATAATTCTAGATCTTAAGCCGAAATAGTTTCGGTTTGGATAAATTCAAATATTTCTAGGCCGAAAATTCAGATTAGGTGGTAGCTGGCACTTTGTTTTTCGGCCCAGGCGATAGAATATCTCTCTAGGCCGAAACTAGCAGCATAGCTGCCATTTTCATCTAGTATTTTCGGCCCAGATAAACATATTATCGTGTAGGCCGAAAATGTTTCTGTGTAGCATGTTTAGATGTTTTTCATCCAAATTACATTGTGTTTTATCGATGAATGTTTCAATGATGAATGTTTTTATGATACCACAGGGGAATAAGAGGGGAAGTTACTCCCCTTGTAAATGCACCAACACTAGACCCCCGAGTCGGCGAGAAAAGAATAACGGCTTCTGCAAGGACTAAGGGTACAGCCCCGGTAGCGGCTGAGGACGATGATTTGTTGCGGGCATTTATTCCCAGAGGGGGGCCTGTCATCCAAGAACCAGGAGACATGCCAAGAAGAGTTGATAGAGAGGAGGAAAGCGAAGATGAGAACGTTTACGAAAATGATAACGCTAAGAGAAAAGGAAAGAAACCAAGGGTACCAAAAGTAAAGGCAAACAGAAAGAAAAACACTTCTACTTCTGTAGAAGAAGAAGGAGAAGGCAAAAAAGAAAGAGCAAAAGGCACACATGTTCCTACGGACGATAAGTTCCTTGTTCAAGATGACGAACCCGACATCGGTCTTCCTCAAGATGGAGGACAAGTGCTCATTGGCTACCAGCAGTCTTGGGCGTCAGTCATCTACCGCATGAAGGTATTTGCCTAAACCTTGGTTGTTGTTTTCATTATGTCTTCTTCGCGATAACTAAGTCGTTTTGGATTAATTAAAACGATGATTTTGTAGGATCACAAAGATGCAGTCCGGCTTTTGAGAAATCAAAGCGCGGCTGTTTGGGACATCAATGAAGAATTACAACCCATCCAAGATTTGGTTAAACAATCGGGCCTATACCCAGCGGTCATCAATAGACAGAGCGAGTATGACATGGTGACATGCTCCCGTGGAAAGGTTTCATCCAGAGGTGTATACCTTTCAGTTTCCGAAATATGAGGTGGGATTCACTTTAGATGATCCTGAGAAGATTCTTGGTCTTGCGGTCGATGGGGTGAACCCGTGTGCCGAGTATGCGTCGAAGAATTGGGACCAACTAAAAGTTTTGGCCGAGGAGGTTCTTGGTTGGGATTCAGCGAAGACCACTTTCGAGTTCGAAGCGTCCGTGGCCGAGAATCAAGATCGTATGAAAGTTAAAAAGGGCTCCAAGATCAAGTTGGCTCATTTGAAGACCGAGTTCGGGGGAACCAAGGCAAGAGAACTAAAAAGACAAGAAGACATAAGGAAAGGAGTAGAGAATCCCGAGCCCCCCGTGAACCCTAACCACTATAAATACTATGCAGGTGCGTATTTGTTGTACACTCTTGGAGCTGTTTTATTTCCTGACAACACGGGAAACAAGGTGAGCGCGCATTTTCTCCAATGGTTGAGTCCGTTGGAGAAAACAAGGAAGTACGCTTGGGGTACGGCTACTCTTGCTTACCTTCTTGATGGCCTCTCAGTTGCCTCTAGGCGCCATCCGGTTAATTTAAGGGGGAATTTCAGCTTGCTACAGGTAATCGTCGGCTTACATTACCCCTTGAATTCAATTTCATGCATACACAGGGGCCTTTTCGGCTTAGGATTCACCTTACACTTATGAGCCGACATAGTTTCGGCTTAAATAAGTCTGCAACTCTAAGGGCCGACACTGTTTCGGCTCTGAGTGTTGTATATTTTTCTGGGCCGACACTGTTTCGACTCTGAGTTTTGTATATTTGTCTGGGCCGAAAACATTTCGGCTGTGAGTTTTGTATATTTTCTGGGCCGAAATTGTCACTGTTACTACCGTGTTGGCATAAACCCTAACATGCTGAGGTTTAATTTTATCGTGTTTTGTGTTTAGGCTTTTACATATGATCATTTTAAAAGCTTGGTTCCAAAGTCGGATGACCCTACGCAGATGCCAATAGATCCCGAATGGGCGGAAGGTATGCCTACCGGAGGAAAGTGGGTTTTCAAGAAACCAAGGGAAAAGGGAAAGGTTGAGAAATTGATAGAAGTCAGGAAGAATATGGACAATTTCGACTTTGAAGATGTTGAATTCAACCCGTACAATATTGTCCAAGAGGAAGGAACGGAGGAAGTGCCATCAACCTCACTCGCAACCTACTACGGACCAATTTGGTACCCAGGAGGGAAACTTATATACGACCCAAGACGGATTCTTCGACAAATGGGAATTATACAAAATGTTCCGAGAGATGAAGATAATAAGTATAAGTTGGCGCCTCTAGGTCGTTCGAATGCAACACAAAGCACTTTCGGAAACTGGATCCCCACATTTCACCCGAGCCCGGACTATAAAACGTGGACAGATCGTTATGACAATCTACTTCCTGCAACGGTTAACGCGTATGACCCCGCTCTTTTCGATGAGGGCAGTTACTTGAAAATTGTAGGTAATGATGAGGAGCAAGCGGGGAGATATGCAGACTGGTATGCCCAACAATCTCATCCTTTAGTCATTAACCGGGCTCAACAAGAAATTGCGGATGCCGAAGAAGCTGAGATGATTGCAGAAGAAGCTGAGAGGGAGGCTCAGAGGCAGGCTGCTCTAGGTAACATCAAGGTTCCCTCGACTGCGGGAGAATGGAAGAAGATGTGTATGACCATGGTAAGTGTTTTCAACTGATTTTGTAAGTGTTTTATCTTTTTTAATGTTAAGAAATATCTAACTAATATTGTTATTTGCATGGCAATAGGTCAAGCAAGGAACCGCTCTTTTGAAAAAAGTGGGTGAAAAAATCAGGTGCAAAAAGGGAGGACTATCGGTGCAAGAGCAAGAAAAGTGCGTCGTGGATTTGACCAAAATCTTTGAAAAGGGTGAAGCTTCTCTTCGGGTGGAGGAGGCCCCAAAGAAGACCAAGAGGAGTCGGTAAGAAGACGAAGGTACGAGTGGAGGCAATGGACAAGATGGTCGTGGTAGAGGAAAAAACAAGAGAGGTCGTAAATTAGTATTTCAAAACAATGATGGCTTATGGTTTTATTTTTAAGTACATTTGAATCGTTTAGGTTTCACTCTTTAAGTACATTTGAATCAGTTATGTTAAGTACAATGGCGTGTTTTAATATATATATGTCTCTGTATGGTGTGTTTTGCATATAAGCTCTCTTGCGTGTTCATCATTTGCCAATGACAGAGTCAGTTTCGGCTCTGAAGGCATGTTAACACCCTGGGCCGAAAAGGTTTCGGCCCATGAACATGTTTCCATACCTAAGCCGAAACTGTTTCGGCTTACTTTATTCCATGTCGGCTGTGCCGAAACTGATCCAAGGCTTATTATATTAGAAATCAAATTTATTTTTTCTACTTCTCTTCTACTTCTACTACTCCCTTAGAACTAAAAAAAAAACTAAAGAAGAAACAAGACCCCCCAAAAAAAATCATAAACCCTCAATCAAAAAATAACGACTAGTAACACTCACCAAATCAGAACATTGGCATGGAAAGTGTGATTAGCAAACCCCATTCTGAAGTTGAAAACCTTGGAGCTCAACTAGAAGAATCAATCCCCCCAAATGAAGATCAATCGGAGCAAGAACAACTCGGGATGCGTCAAGGAAGGTATTATACAGATACCCATCCACTTATTTGTGTGTTTGATTGATATACTAGTTTAAACACAAGATTTTTATGTGTTATTTACGTGCCCAGAAAACTTTTCGGCCCATACATGTAATCAAATCACCCAGCCGACACTAAAGCACTTTATTGATAACTATATGGATTAGTTTCGGCCCAAACATTCCAGTTAAAGTCTGGGCCGAAATTTGTTCTTATTTCCAGCCCCTTCCACGTGGATACTTCAATTTCGGCTCAAGTAGGTATTGATAAATGTAAGCCGAAAATTTGTCTGTCTTACTTGTATTGATATTTGCAACAGCGAGTCCCTTGCAATTGTTGTTTATCAACCTCCCCCACCACCAATTCGTGAGGATGATCCAAGCGTGATTGAAACACGACGTCAAAGGGATGAACACATTGATCCCCCTCTTCCACGAACACAGCATTTGCGTGGAGAATATGCTCCTGGCCTGCGTAGGGATTATCGTGATTTTCTTCCTCAGCAAGTCGAAAGATTTGTCGATCATGATGAATGGCAAGCAAATGTACCTCGTAATCTTAAAAGAAAGAGGGTTGGTGAGGGTGTGGAAATTTTTCCTTGTGGTTGTACACTTTGCGTTGAAGTTGCACGTCTCCGTCCACTTGTTGAGGCCAATGGCGGACCGAGCTGGGAACTAATCCGCAGCCGAACACGGTTTGGAACTGGTTTCACTGGTTGAGTATTATTAAGTGTTTTGGTATTGTTCTTCTTTTCTGTTATGGGCAGACTTAAACATCCTTTGATGGTGAGCCAATTGTATCGTTGAATTGTTATTTTGTTAGTTAAACTTTATTTCGTCTTGAATACTATCATTTGGATGTGTACTGTTTAGATGCTGAACCTGTATTTCGGCTTACGTTATTTCATGTCATGAGTGCCGATACTGGTTCGGCTTACGTTATTTCATGTCGGCTGAGCCGATTCTATTTCGGCTTACGTTATTTCATGTTATCAGAGCCGATTCTTTGTCGGCTTACGTTATTTCATTTCGTCTGAGCCGAAATAATGTTGGCTTGCCTTTCCCTTCCTTGTTATGAGCCGAAACTTGTTCTGTAAAGTTCCAACGGTAGAATTTTCGAAAAAATAGCCGTTGGGGCTTGTTGTCTATATAATTCAAACCCATCCCAAACTCACTTGCAACCAAATTTCTATTCTAAATCTCTACTCCATAAAATGTCTCAACCTTCTTCATCCTCTTCTTCTCCTCCAAATAAAAGGAACATAACAAAGGAGATAATTGATAACTACTACGGCAAAAAACCTCCATCTACATCTCCTCCTCTATTCACTCCTCCTCCATTTAAGAGATGGTATCCATCTCCTCCTAGACATTATGGAAACCCAATTGTCAAGCGATGCAAAACTTCATCCGGTTCTTCTTCTTCCTCATCTAACATTCAAAAACAACACAAGAATCCTCTAGACTCACTACCCGATGCGCCTAAACCCCGTCCTAAATTTACGTGCGGTGAAGATATTTGTCTTTGTGGCAATCTTATGTTGTTGTATCCAACTCCGAACGAAATCAAACGCCTTCTGTATGGAGTGAATTGGTCAAGTTTGTGGTTTTATGTCCAATGAAACTTCAACGAAAAAACTCCCCGAAAAGTGGTGCGAGATGTGAATGCGTTGTCGGCGCGATGGAGCAAAATACACAAAAAGGTTCAACAATTCATGCACTTGGGGAGACTAGTCCGAGCTCAAATTCAAGATGAGAACGAGGAAGAAAATGTGGCTAGGACTTTGAAGGAATGGCACCAATGGAAAGGGAAACACTTCAAGTACGAACAACACTACCATCTCATCAAGGATTTTCTCGTATCAAGATATTTGAATTGAGTTAGTTACCTCTTAATTAATACGGTTCTATCATTATGCTTTGATTATGTAATATGGGGTTATCATTAATGTAATGCTTTTATTTTATGAATGATGAATTTGGTATTTTAGAAACCGGCATAATACTTAATATTAATATTTAAAACTAAAGAGTTCGTCTTACAACACATATAACAAAGCCAAGCCGAAACACATAATAAATTTTGGCTTGTAACCACAAAACAACAAATCTGCCGAACAAGTTTCGGCTCCCCCGCAAAAAAAAGTCTGAGCCGAAACTATAATATGGTTTGCATGACAGAAATATGTAGTTTCGGCTCAAACAGTATAACAGCATACTGAGCCGAAATTGTCACTGTCCATCTCGACAACACCATTGAGAGCCTACATCCATTTCTTCAAGTCCTACGTTCAAGTCCGGGATCCAATCTTTGTCTTCTTCAATTGGTACGTTCAAATCCGGCACTTCTTCAATTATTTGAACCTCGTCATCCATTATTTGAAGGGCTTCTTGCATGTCTTGCATATCCTCAAAATCTTCATAGTCACACAAATTAATGCGGACTTCACGTGCAACTTTAATGGTTTGCGCCTTCCACATCGCCATTTCCCCGGAGTAATCTTCACACCAATCACCCGATTAGTTGGGGTCGTAGCCCGGCCAATATGCACTATACGACAATGGAGGTATTGGGCAACCCAACTTGAGCTTGAGACCGATGAAATGATTCTTTTCAACAAAGGCAATAAAAAGCCTTCTACCCCTCAAAACTTCATCACAAGGAACTCCCGGAGGTGCATAAGTTTCACTAAACGCAACGGAGAAATTGTGGACGACGCAATAAAATGTCTGCGCGATAAGGAAACCACAAATGGGAAACTTCATCCAATAATCCCTTGTAAGCACATCACTACCTAGTAGACGCTTTCTCATATTCTCATACTCCTCCTCTACTCCTTTGTCGCCTTTATCCCCACCTCTCAACATTGTGTAGTAAAAAGAACGGTTGCGTTCCAAAGTTTCGCACATCTTCTCGCGAATATACATGCACACGTCCCCCTTGTGCCTATCCTCCAAATCAAAAGGTCCTAATTGCTTCGCCACAACGTGAAAACCACAATTTCCATCTTTTGGGACATCTTCTATGCTCTCAATATAGTTGTGGATGATATGTGGAAGCCAATCCAAATAGTCGTCTTCCTTCTTGTTTTTCTTTTTAAAACAAGAAGGACTCCATCCCCATGTTTCTATTTTAGACTTCGGCAAAGACTCGTCTTCCTTGATGTCTTTCTTCGCCAAAATGCCTTTCCCTTTCTTTGCTAAAGTACTTTGTTGTTGTGGAAGTGTTGAAGGGCCACTTAAGCGACTTTTCTTACTTGGATTAATACCACTTACCTTCATCCCCGCGGGCTTCGATAAAATGCCTTTCCCTTTCTTTGCTAAAGTACTTTGTTGTTGAGGAAGTGTTGAAGGACCACTCGATGAAGCTCCATCCCTAGTTGAACGACTTCTCTTGCTTGGATTACTATCACTTACCTTTATCCCCTCCTTCGCCAATGCTTTTCTTTCCTCATCATAGCTTGGACGTGTTCAACTCCGGATAGATCTCTACCCGTTGACAATAAAAAGGAGTTGAGCTTCCGTTGCATCTTCAACGTAACCTTGGTACTTTGCCTACCCTTTTCGTCTCCTTCAATCGGTTCCAAAACATCGGCAATGGTATATTGTTCCAAAAGTGGCTTCAAACCATCCATTATCCTTTGCTTTTCGATACCATTCATGTAATCAAACTTCTCCATTAGAATTCTTCCAAATAGTGTGGCCCCAAACCCTTCCGCTACGCGATCGGTAGGACGAGGATAGAAACTCAATTGCTTCCAATGAGGATCTATAGCATCCAAAGGTATCACTTTATCCTTATACCCGGCACACATATGTGGACATGGAAGTCCCATTGTTGTCTTTATCGGACAAGTACAATTTGCTCTTGGCCTATACTTATGCTTCACCGCCAATGCCACTTGCTTCATCACCAACTTAATACACAAATGGGAGACATTCAAACTTAAATGCCTTATCCACGTACAATCCTTCCCATCGAGAAGAGGTTCTTCGAACTTGCACACTTGGAGAAGGCTTTTTTCGAACTTCGTATGGATGTTTATAATATCACTTCTATTATACTCACGTATAGCATCAAACACGGTGACAAAGGTGTCACGACATCCAAAAAGATTTACCTTCAACCGGTGGTGAGCCGACTCACACATACTTGTTGCTTGGTTGTCGAAGTGTTTAATCTTGTTCGTAAACATATGAACGAACTTTTCCCGGTGCTTCAATACTTTATCTAAGTAGGGCATGATTTCCGGGTACTTGGTAACTCCCCAATGATCAACCAAACGTTGGTAATTCCGGTTGTAAATCGCCAAGGTTTCGGAAAAAACCAATGCTTCCCAATGTGTCGTGAATAATGCGTACTTCTCTTGCTTGTCGGCATAATCCACAAGGAACTCTTCTTTCTTGGCTTCTCGCACTACCGCCGGTAACTTTGAAATCTTCTCTAGTTCACTTATCTTCTTGAAAGGTTGAATAATCGGATGACATTTCTTCTCCACATTCTTAGCTATGTGAAACGTACAAAGAAAGTTAACGGCGCCGGGAAATACCTTTGTTATAGCCCACATCAATGCACTCTCATTGTCGGTTACTATCACCCTTGGAAGCTCTTCCTTGTATAGAGATTTAACTCTCTCTAACGCCCATTTGTAACTTGCCTTCTTCTCGTCTCTCATGAAAACGAAAGCCACGGTGAAGGGTGACTTCGTCGAGGTATGGCCAACAACGTTCAACAATGGCATCTTGTACTTATTAGTCTTGTAAGTAGAGTCCATAATAAGAACTTGTGGAAAGCATAGAGCCAATTTGAGACAATCCGGATCGGCAATTAATAAGTGAGTGACTTGTCTAAACTCATCCAATTTAACATCCGTGGTGTAACCATTCGCCCTTGCCACTTGAAACAATTGTTGCATCACATTCCTTCATTTTGTATCTCTAATTTTTATTTGCATCCTTGCGTTGTAGATGGTTTGCCGTGTTGACTTGTTGCTTGGATCGTCCAACTTCAACTTGGTAAGAATGTGACGTACTCCAATTCTTGCTTTAGACATCCGTTCAACTTGCAACTTTTCATGGGGTTTAAGCCTTCCAATCGTGGGGTGTCCGTGAAAATCAAATGGCCGTGGATGGTTATGACGACAATCCATGGTAGCGTTCATCACCCAATGCTTTTCATATTTCAAAAAGTTGAAAACTAACTTGAAAGGACATTCTATCTTCCTTGTTTTAGTCTTATAAGGGATCCGGGATGAGGTCTTCACATACACATAACCCTTCTTGGATTTATTTATAGATTTTCCGCTTCTCTCACAAACCATCACCAAACGGTTTTTACGAGTATCTCTACCGATTACAACTGCGCACATTATTTCTCTTGCTTGCTTCTGAACCCAGGCTATGACTTCTTCCCTTGAATACCACGTCTACATTTGTAAGAAAATAAAGTATTAGTTAGATATTATTTTGTAAGAAATAGACTAAGAAAATAAAACTATTAGTTACCTACCAATCCAATTCCCTTCAAATATTCCTCTCTAGTATCTTCGTGAATGGTCGGAGAGAAGAGCTCTTGATTTACATGGTTTGCGAGTGCGACCTATAAAAAAAAAAAGCGAAAGTTAGAATCAATTTCGGCTCGCACGATAAACTACTACTGTCAGCCGAACCTGTTTCGGCTTTCATGTTGTTCACGAAACTTTGAGCCGAAATTGTCTCTGTGGTTTCCATATATTTTCAAAAAATTTACCTAGATTCGGCTCAGACATTGAAATTATTGTATGGGCCGAAAATACATATTTCTCAGAAATATACAGGTGGTTTCGGCGCAGTAAAGATCTGAAAAAACTCAGCCGATACAATTTCGGCTTGCTCATTTTTCAATTTTTCCTAGCCGAAAATCTTTCTGGGCACGCAAAATACTCAAAAAATTCTCATCTTTTCATGGATTCGAGCTATAGAAATGAGTATAGACAAGATTTATAACAATACCTGTGCATTAGAAGGATTGGGTTCATCATAAATCGGCTCATCATTCACATTTGGCTCATAAAATCCATCTTCATCTTCAAAAAGAGGTCCTCCAAGAGATGAAGAATCAACCATTAAACGATTGTTGTTGTTGTTGCGAGGAAGTAATATGAAAGGATTATCCATCTCAGAATCACTTGATTCACTCATTGTGAACCACAAAAATCACAAATCTCACCCAAAAAAACCTAGGTGTTTTTCCCCCTCTTCTCCCCCCAAAACCCAAGATTTTTCTCACCCAAAAATTAAAATCAGATTTTATGTTTAAATTTAATTTAATTAAAATCATTAACACTCAATTATCATTAACACTAATCATAAAAATTAGTGTTAATTAGTCCAAGGGCAGATTAGCCTTTTTGAAAAAAAATATGACCAAAATGTCCCCATTTTGTCGGCTAGTGGGCTGCCGAAATTTTTTTCGGTCGGCCAAAAAATACGGTTCGTTTTTTGTTGTCGTTTTTTTCACATCCGTTCCTCCCCTTCTCTGTGCTGCTGTAGTTCTGAATCTTACGCAGAACATTAGTTAGTTCTTGAAAACCATATTCCATACCACAAGATCAGCCTATAAATGGAATTAAATTTTTTTGATTGATGTTTGTTGAATTTGGTTTAAAAATTAAAGGGTTTTCATTTAATCTTGCAGTTTTATTAAATAGTAGATGGTGAAATCAGATCTAGTATCAATCATATGAAGTAACCTAGATTTTGTAATCATAAAATTGAAGTAACAAACATATCCAGGAAAACTGAAAAGAAAACTTTGTTTTAGTATCGATGGAGTAGAGGTAATTGAAATCAAAAGACTGATATGGATATTCAGAGAAAATCAAAGGTTTGAAATTGATGGGAAAATACCCAATTCATGTATCTTAAGTTGTTTACAATTGGTTGTTTAAATCATCATCGTCTTTACCACCTGGTCATGGTAGCAATCAGATCCAGTAAAGTGAAAAAACATAGATTTTTCTAGGGACGTTAGAAGGGATTTTTCTGCTCATGTTTAAATCATCACCGTCTCTCATGGTGAGGAGAAAGAATAAGTTAGAAGGAAAGTTAGGAGAGAGAGAAAAAAAATCTGAAACTCACGTGATTATTGGGTTAGGTTAGATGTTTTGACGTATTTTGGTATATCATTTTTGATGTCTTGTTTCTCTAAATTTGACACGTAAGTAGATAGTTAGATAGATAGTTACATTAGATAGTTATGTAGCATCACCGCAAAAAATCTGGCATAAAATCCTCTGTAACCGTCAAAGTTCAAACTTGTCCCCGCCTATCCCTCCACCAATTATTTTCCACGTGTATTTTTGTTTTTCTAATTTACTCCCACATTTATAAAATAATTTTGATCCAGTCCTTCCCCATCTCTCATGTTCTTCTGCAAAGTCTAAAACCAGCTGATAACCCTTTCCAAACGGTTCTTTGGAGATTATCACAAGCCAATCTTTAACTTGGGTAGGTTCTTTGTTGGCAATTTGAGATTAGTACAAGGAAACGTTAACCTGCGGCCTAATTGATTTCTTCTACAAAAAAAAATCAAAAAAATTCTTTTTTTGCCTTTACCTGTTAGTGAGAAATACTGTACTCTTTAATTAGTGGATTACTTTCTAGAATTTGCCTGTTGAATTAGTGAGAAATACAAACCCATCTTTAACTTGATCCTTTACTACAAACCCGCATCTAGAAATTCTAAACTCCCCTAAATTACTTTCTTTATACCCTGAATGGTTCTTTCCTTCATCTTAATTTCCATTTTCTAAGCTGAGAGAATATGATCTCATTTCCAAACCAGAGAAACATAAACTTAGTACATTTTTTTTCATAAACTTTCATATACACCAG
>JAJJMA010146902.1:8856-25978 GCA_023529015.1 Papaver nudicaule
CTCTTCAGAAAGTAGCCACCGTCGAGCTGATTCTTCAGCATTAAGTCAAAACAAAAGGCACAAATCACTGGCATAAGAATAGATACTTGGAAACAAAAGCAAGTAAAAATTAACGAAATACTTTGATCTTCCAAGCCATATCTGTACAAGCTCAATTCTTCCTCTTGTGTGTAATACACACAACATCTTGAAAATCCCAAGTATGAAGCCAGGCAAGACAGTTGTGTACCATAGCTCCTCTTCCGTAATCAAAAGCAAATGGGGTTGTTCAAAATATTGCCATTTTGGTGTACTGTATCTTGTATTTAGTGCTTGTGTGAAGACAAATCTGATGAGCAACAAAAATACAGAACTGAATCTAATCTTGATTCAAAACTTGTATAACCATGAGTTTTCATGATTCCAATATCTACTGAATGAACCCAAAAAATCAAATTAAATAAGAACAAATAAATCCAAACAAAAATCTAAGAATTTATCTTGACCATCATCTAAAAGATGATTATCATACACACAAAAGCCAAATCTTATCATTTCAAGAGACAACTTGATCAACGCCCAGACTAAGCAATTAAATTTAAATCGAATAACAAAGCTAGAAAAAACTCTCCTTTACAAGAGCAAGAAAAAAGATGTACTGTATTTTTTAATTCAAAACTTGAGTTTGGAATAGCTATTTCTAATCTTGATTTCCTAAGAGCAAGCACTATGGTGGCCTAAGCCTTCGCCATTCAATAGCAAAAGAGAAAGGCAGAAATGGCGAAAAAACGGCAACCACGGTGGTCTTAGCTATTTGGAGACGGAAATTGGATTTCCGCAGCTTTTCTGTGCGGAAATCCGATTTCCGTAAAAAAAAAACTGCGGAAATCGGATTTCCGCACAGTCAAAGCTTGACTTTTGACCGGCGGGAATCCGATTTCCGTAAAAACAAGGTTTTTAGACAGGAGAATTCAATCTGCAATGGTTTTGAGTGAACAAGTTTTGAGAATTTGAATTTTGTTCAATCTAAAAGAGTATGTTCTCAACATATATATATATGCTTTGTTTGTATCTTTCAATTTGAATTTTCATAAAACGACTCTGAATTGTTTAATAACTCAACATAATTTTCATTGATTTAGGAAAACAACTACAATACATGAAAATTGACTACAATACAATTTAAATTCCTAAAAACGAAACAAACTACATTGCAAATTCATTATCTTGAGATCCATCCTGAGATTGAGATTCATTCAAATTCGTATTTGCCAAAGTCCTTCTCATAATTTCCTGACGTTTGAGACGATACCACGCTTTAGTTGTTGGCGAACAATCACGTATATCCTTATCAATGATTAACCTATCTTCCACCTCTTGTTTTTGACGTGCCAATTCTCTTTGCGTTTCCAAATATCTTTCAAATAGTGTTGCTTGTCGTTCATCACTCTCCTTCTTAAGCAAGACTTTTTTCTCCATCATTTCAATTAGCTTAGAACTCGCATCACTCATTGTTGAATCTTGAGATCCTTGTGTCTCCGGTGTTGTTGGAGTCTTGCATCTAGTTGAGCGACGTCTTTTGGTATCTCCATCTTGACGCTTGCGTTTTTCGGTTGAAGTTGTTGCCATTGTAACTTCATTATCTTGATACAAAAAATGATGGTCGAAATCGGGTTCTTCAACCATTGGAATTCCCGTAGGAATATGAGTAGGGGTGGAAGTTTGAGGAACATAAGGAAATTGAGAGGAAGGAGATTCAAAGTTAGCTTGAGGTATATAGGGAGATTGGGAGGAAGTCATAGGAGGTGGAGTAGAATATAAATGAGTGTTGAAAGGAGGGTTGGGAGGAGGGGTGGAGTATTGAGTATGGGATGAAGTGTGGGGATGAGGGGTGGCTTGTTGAGTATGGGATGAAGTGTGGGGATGAGGTGTGGCTTGTTGAGTATGGGATGAAGTGTGGTGATGAGGGGTGCCTTGTTGAAAAAAGTTTGGGTTAGGATTACGGTTGAAAGGAGACCGAGCGTTAGAAGGAGTGGAGTTTTGAGAGCTATCATCATCATCCAAGTCGAGATTATCTCCTCGATGACGAAATGCACTCAATTGAGAGCGTAGAAGTTTGTACTCCTCCCTAAATGCAAAGATCTTCTTTTCACGCTTATAGTACTCTTCTCTTGCAAGCCGACACTACAAAAATCAAATTTGAAGTTAGTATAAAGCAATTTCAAATGATTTAGAAATTTGTAGAGCAAACAACTTACTAGGTCAACGTAATTAATATCCGGATTTTGAGTTTGAACCTCCTCTAAATCATTTACAAATTTGTCGACCTCGCACTTAATGGCACTAAATCTACCGGAAACGGAAAGGCTTTTTCGCTTGTGAGGATTTCCTTCCATCAATCTAACAAATTCATCAAGAACAAGTGGCCAAAAATTTTCTTTTCTACTCCCTTTCCAATTTCCATCCTTCTCATACTTAATATATGCATTCACAATAGCTAAATCTTCGGTTTTGTTAAAATGTTTGACCATTTTGAAGAAGAAGATGATGAATTGAAGAAGAAGAAGAAGAAGAAGAAGAAGAAGAAAATCAATATGATGATGATTTGAAGTAGGTTTGAGAAGAAGTAAATCAATATGATGCTTTTAGGTGATTTGAGAAGAAGAAAACCAAGTTTGCTTATATAGGAGTAGCCAAAACACAACAAAACAAAAAAAATAGCCGTTACATGTTTGAATTTCTTAATCCAAAGGCTGTAATCGACTATCCGTTGGCAGATCGCGAGATCTAGCCATTGATTTTCTCGGCGGGAATTGGATTTCCGTCTCGTGCGGGAATTGGATTTCCGTAAAGAATTGGTTTCTTCACAGGAGATTGTTCCTTTGCTCAAACACAATGGTTCCTTTGCTCAAATATTTCATTATTCAAACACAATGGTATCTAAGTTACAATGGTCTTGAAGTATCATATTTTGAAGTATGTATATCTAGGTCTTGAAGTATGGAATAACAATTAAGATATTTTTTCCCAAATAACATTTTCATTAAACTTGGAACATAAACATACTAATTGAAACTAACACATAGAACTTGGAACATAAACATACTAATTGAAACTAACACTAATAAAACTTGGAACATAAACATACTAATCAAGGTTGATTACTTCATCATTGTCTGAATCATAAATGGTTTGGACTCCAACTCTCTTTCCCCTTTTCTTCAAACTTCTTCTTTTTCGTTCTTGATAATAATCTTGTTGAGTCGGATCCATGTTAGCAACATCCATATCTATTATAATTGTCTCTTCTTCCTCTTCGGATTGGTAAAAATCCATTGGGTTGCTTTCTTCAAGATTCACAAATGCGGCTTGTTGAAAGTTGTTTTTCTTCTCTTCTTTTCTTGCTAGCATCTTCATGTAATACTCAAGTATTGATTTTTGTTCTTCGTCAATTTCAATACTCTCTTCTTCTTCTTCTACCTTTATAGGTCTTGAAGAACTTGCACCCCTTGAAAAACTTGATCCATTCCTAACGATTCCCGCTTCCCGATCTTTCCTTGCATTTTCTTCTTGTTTAGCCTTTTTCATTCCAATTGGTCTTGCCATCTCCTTGTATTTCCAATAACGTTGTCCATTAGGTAGAATTTCGACACCATCAACTAATTCACCGGGAACATGACCGTTTTGGCTAGGATCACCAATATTTTGCTCATTAGTTAATTCATAATCATATCCGGGGAGAGTTTTTCTTAAAACTTCGTAGCACGCATCAAACTTGAATGGAGCTTTGTTGGCATACATAAATTGATCTCGACCTTCTCGGACCTAAACAAGAAGAGTAGTAGTAAAAACGTTAGTATGCTTTCTAATTAAAAACTATTACCACTAACATTATGGGAAATATTTAATAGCTTACCAAGTCTTCATGTGATGCGCCACTTCTATGTTGACGGTAAATACGGCCAAGAATTCCAACATACTCCACAACTTCTTTTCGAATGTGATTTTGCCATCGATTTTGAATCGAACGGTCATCTCTTTCATTAGGATTTCCTGTACATCTCTTAAAAAATGCAAAAAATTTTCCCCAAAATTGAGATCCACTTTGTGCGGCACCAACGGTTCCATCGCATGATACAAAAATAAAACAATTGGTAATGGCAAGATCTTCCTCAGGAGTGAATTTCCTAAACACCATTTTGATTTGGTGATGAAAAAAATTTGAAAATTTGAAGGGAGAAAGAAAGAATCAATAGAAACAAGATTGATTGGGGTGGATTTGTCAAAGATGGTGAATTTTCTTATATAGAAGAGATCCCAACGGCTATTTTTTTTGAATTTTGAAAAAAAGAGTCGTTGGGGATCTGACGGTCATGAAAAAATAGAAAGATGGATGGTTGGATGTTGAGGTGTAGAGGGGGTGTAAGGAAAAAAAGGTCAAACGGTATTATTTATGGGACGGAAATCCAATTCCCGCATGACTTCTGGGCGGAAATCGGATTTCCGTAAAAAGTTTTTGGCGGAAATTGGATTTCCGCCCTGCGGGAATTGGATTTCCGCCTCGCTTCGGCTTTGCTATTGCCTGCTACGAACCCGTAGCAGGCAATAGCAAAGTCGACCAATTTTGCCATTGAATGGCGAAATTTTGCACCATAGTGGTTGCATTTCGCCATTCAATAGCAAAGTCTCCCCAAATAGAGAACCATAGTGCTTGCTCTAATCTATATCTTCTTGAGATTACTGAGAATTCCAGAAAGAGAAACCAAACCAGGAGGCAGAGAAGAGAAAGGGGGTGCAAGAAGGAAGCTTTATGTTTCTTTCTTCGTCTCCCAACAAAAAAGATTTTATATTTTTATGGCGTGAGAGATTCAAGGCTGATATCTCGCCATCACGTGCTTAACCATTTTCCTTCTTTTGCATGCGTTATAGATTCAAGGTTTTAATTGATAGACACGTTTTTTCCTTTAAAAAAAAATCTTTGACTGACAAAATTAGCTGCAAAATTACCGGTGAATAATGGGGATAACGAATAACGATGCATTCAACTCTAAAACATTCGGCCCCAAAAAGAAAAAAAAATACAGGCCGAATCCACATTCGGCCCCTAAAAAAAATTAGAATAGGGGCCGAACTGTTCTTCATTCTCAGGGAAAATGGAGCATTCGGCCCCTATTCTAGGTTTTCTAGGGGCCGAATGTGGCTCTGAAAGTGCGTTTTTTCGACTAAATCTCTCGATTCATCCATGGAAACAACATAATCATTCAATCACACACCATAATAATCAAATATGATGAAATGGGTTTGCGAAATTACCTTCGAATCGCGGTCATTTCGTCTTTTTCACGCTCGATTCGATTTTGAAGTTGAACTTGGGCAAGAGTGGGTTCATACGGATCCGATGGTGATTCTGGATGTTTGGATCGATTTCCAGCCTTTGTTTTCGTCCTCACCATGTTATATAGGACGCACGACGATTAATTTTCCTAAATCGACGAGTTTCGATGATTTCGCGACGAATTTCGTTGTTTTGGTTTTAGAGAAGAAGAAGAAGAGAAGTTTTGTTTTGGTGAAGAGAATTTTTTTTTTTGTTTTAGGAATAGGATTAAGAATATATAGGTTAATTAGTTAAAGGATATACTAGTAATTTCTAGTGCTAATTGAGGGATAACTTAGACATTTCATACCAATGGCATTTACGTAATTTCTTGGGCGGGAGGGGACGCAGATTTTATGGGTGGCTCAAAGCACGATTCTAAATATTGGTGTCATCTCACAATGGAACACTTAAGTTACCAACTCAAACTCAACCCAACTAGGGAAAGCTCAATATTTTACGAGTTTCACAATGGTTCTAAATTGTGATCATCTCACTCAAACGAGTTTCTCACTTTTTAAGGACAAAATAAAAAAAAAAAAAAAAAGTAAAAGACTCGCTCACTCTAAACAAATGTCCTGTTTTTGGCACTGCACGATTTTTATTGGCACTTCAGCCGGAAACAAAATAGGGTCATCAAAACCCAAAACCAAAAACCCCTTATAAAATGGACAGTTTTACCCTTTAAATTAAGTTTAGTGTTAGTGTTTGATTATCATTAGATTAGTGGTAATCGTGATTATCATAATCTATATAGTTAAGTTGATAAAAATTTTAGAGAGAGAAATTCATTTGTTTTAGAGTTGATTTGGAGAGAAAGAAGGAGAGAAAAAAAAAAAAAACTTTGTTCTTCAAAAATCTCTAAGTTTTGAATCACTCAACCAAAATGAGTGATTCAAACACCGATTTCGATCTACCGGAGACTCCAATAGATTACAACAACAAAATCTACTGTCCAAATGAAGGTGTGGACTCTACATTGCATTATTTGTTGAGTGGGAAAGTGTGGTTAACTCAAGAAACCGAAGAATCACTCCATGATCTCCAAAGAGACAAGTATCAACAAGATTATGAGGATGAACTAGCTTCTAACACCCAGATATACCTTTGCTTGTAATAGTTTTTGCATGTAATCATCTTTAGTACGTAGATTTTGTGATTTTTGTGAGCTGGGCGGCTCTGTTTACGGTCTGGTTTGACCTTGAAACTGAGGCGTAAAACAAATTTATGCCTCAAGATTCTTCCCATCTGAGGCGTAAAAAGTGGAATTTGGGGAAACTGTGTCGTACACTCATTTTACGCCTAGGACGACAACCTGCCATTGAGACGTAAGTTGCATGGAAATATTGAATGCACAATTTACGTCCCAGTGGGTGAGGGCGTAAAAACAGAACTTACGCCTTGGTTTTTCCGTTTACGCCTCAATATTTTTTGACACATTTTGGATATACGCCTTGGTTATTGGACCGTAAATATTTGTTTTTCGTCAAATACTCCAAGTGTAATTTACGCCTCAATTGGAGCAAGGACAACCAGGGCGTAAATTAAGTCTGACAAAATCTTCCTAAAAACCGCATGTTTACGCCTTGGTTATTAAGGCGTATTTTTGTTTACGCCTTGGTTTTCCAAGGCGTATTATTTGTTACGGTTTAGTTATTGAGGCGTAAAGTATGTATGATTTCTAATCTTTGTTCGTTTGGTTTATAGGTGGTTCCTTACATTGAATCTATTGCTACCCCTGAGGAGTCTGATGAAGAAGAGCCTCCCATTGTACCAATGGAGGATCAACCACCTCCTAATCAAGTGTTGCACGAAGACACTACATATCATTGGCAACCATATGTTTGTACCATGGTGGGTTTTTGTGCGTTATCCAAAGTTGTGTATTCATTGATCATTTTTTCCCATTTGTATGTCCTAACTTTGTGTTCCCCTCTATGTAGACATGGGTTGATAAAGAAGCCGCAAAGTCATGGGCGCAAGAACATGGCGAAAAGATCTTGTGTAGTGTTGTTCAAAACGGACAAGTTAGACCTTATTGTTTCCAAATGGTTTGCGCGTGTAGTGGAAGGTACATAAATCATTGGAAGAAGGGTACCTCTTACAAGAGAAAGCATCCCAACAGGCCTAAGCCAATAAGCCGCACCATAAAGACCGATTGTCCTTTCAAGCTTCAATTTTGGCTTGATCATGAGAAGAGGTATTTCTTGAAGAGTGTCATATGCGGTATGCACAACCACGAACCGCCGGAGACTTTGCTTAGACATGCTCGAGCCTCAAAGTTAAAACCGGAGGAATTGGAGATAGTCGAACGTTTGTGGAGACAAAGAATGAAGCCTTTGGATATCCTACGGTACCTAAAGGAGGCAAACAATAAGAATAATTCCGGATTGAGTACCATTTACAATGCCCTCTCAAGGTTTAAAGAGATGGACTCTTGCAATAGGGATGTAATGCAACAAGTGATGGTCTTGGCGGAGGAGAAAAAATACACAATGTTCTTTGACCTCAAGGAGAAGACACCGGATGGGAAGCAAAAAGTTAAACATCTACTATTGGCTAATCCGGACTTCATCAAGTTGGCACGTTGCAATCCACAAATCCTATTAATAGATTACACCTACAAACCAATAAATACAAGCTTCCACTATTGAACGTCGTAGGCCAAACTTCTACTAAATCACTATTTACGGTGGCTTTTTGTTTCTTGGAAAATGAGCTTGAAACAAGTTATGTGTGGGCACTTCAACAAGTTAAACTTTTTACACCGAAGATCGTTCTCCAATGGTTATCCTCACCGACAAAGAACAAGCTCTAATCAATGCTATTGGCGAGGTATTTCCTAAAGCTCACCACCTTCTTTGCACCTACCACGCTTGGAATAGTGTGCAAGTTAAATGCAAAAAGATAATTTGGCCACCCAAATCGAGGGAAAAAAATGAGGATCAAGAAACTACCATTAGATCAACAAAAACGTGAGTTTGAACAAATGGAGATTGACTTCATTAAGAATAAGAAAATGTGGGAGACATTTGGGGGTGATTGGGAAACATTGGTATGGTCACCAACGGTGGAAGATTATGAAAGGCAAAAGGCAAAATTGTTGGCGCATTGGGGTCGTTTTCCGGAAGTCGTGAATTACCTGAAAAATGAGTGGTTGGATGATGCCATCAAAGTTAAGTTTGTATATTGTTTCACAAACCAATACCTACATCTTGTAAACGAAGCAACGAGTACCATGGAGTCTTCTCATCACCGTTTCAAAAGTACTCTCCACATCGGTGATGGTAATTTTGTTTCTATTTTTAAATCTATGGACATTCTCTTCACGGATGATCTCCGTAGAATCAAAACTAAATTTGAAGAAAGCCGGAGTAGGAGAATAACCAAATTCTTAGAGAACCCATGGGGAAGATGGTTGAGTCGACTTTGGTTCAAGGTGTCGCAATGGGCAATTGAAAGGATAATGAAAGAATTGGAGGCGTTTGTGGATGGGAACGATAAGGAGGTGTGCGTATGTGGAATATGGACATCCATGGGACTACCATGCCGGCACATGTTCGCTAAATACGTCGATGATGTGATACCACTCGAGGACATTCACCCTTTTTGGAAACAACTCTCTTTCCACGAACCAATTGGAGACGAAGGTGAACAAGCCGAGTTTCGCAACACCCACCAATATGAGGCAATCGTCAACTTTTACGATAGAATGAACGAGGGTCAAAAGAGCTTTTGGTTGTCTAAAGTCCTACAATTTGTGGAACCTCAAACTAACTTGGATATCGAGGAACCGGATAAGGGACCGGGGAAAGGTAGAAAACGTACTAAGGTGCCAAGGTGGGAAGAGCGGATGAATGTCAAGGAAAGAAATATTGCATCTAAGAGAAGAGACCCAATTGGAGTTGAGTGGGTGAATCAAGCATACGAGGGTGATGAAAAGGATGAGGAATTGCAAGCGGTGCTACTAGAGTCAATGAAACGTCCCAAGACTAAAATTGGTGAAGGTTCCACTAGCTGCTTCAAATTTCAAAGGAAAAGGTCCGCTACATCCGACTTAAGAGAGTTCCAAGGGAAAGTCTCCGGCCATTCAAGGTGAAGAAATAAGATTACCCATTGTTAGGAAGAAGACAATTAGGTACAAGAGAGGAGGACATATGGTAAACCGCATAAAGGACCGGGATGATAAGTTTGTTCGCCCTCACCACACTATTTATGAAGATTGGTATAAATATCTACCCGCTTGCATTCGTAAATACATAGTGTCAATGGATGATGTAGAAGGAGACGGTGATTGCGGTTACCATGTGGTCATGGACCAATTAGGGCCAATTTCGGGTGCAACCATGGAGGGGAGAAACATGACCCAAACCAATTATATTAGACAAGGGTTGTTAAACCAACTAAGGAGTCAAGCACAATATTACAAGACCATTTTATTGGTGCCGGAAGGTTCGTCACCACACCAAGAGTACATCAAGTTTCAAGCTCGTTTGCAAGGTGGAGTTCCCATTATGAATATTGCATTTTGTATGAGATTTCCGGTGCGTGGACACCTAATTGCGGATGCTTATAGGTGTGTGGTTCACTACTTCGACAATAAGAGTTCTTGGACGTTCACGCCGGACTTTCACCCTTTCAATGAGACACAAGCAAGGAAGAGAAGACTAATCATCGCGTTTGTTCAAGATTGTCACTTTATTGGTCTAAAGTTGTCCGATGAATGTCCTTTACCACCGTTGGCCCCAACCACTATGAACAAGGCGAATGGTAATAAATGGGCACAATTTTACGAAGCCGGGATGCACCATTGGCAGGCGACCTTTGGGGATTCGGCATATGTCAACTTGGGCGATGATTCGGCATATGTCAACTTGGGCGATGATTAAGAATGCTTTTGGTGGTAATGCTTTTGTGGTAATACAAGTTCAAGAAGCCAAACTATGGTTTTGTAATGTATTTTGAATATCTATTTTTCTACCTAAACGAAGCTTTTTGGAATATTTTGGTATAATTTGAAGCTTTTTGTTTACCCCATTTGTTTTTGTTAAGATTTTTTTTTTCCAAAATTTACGCCTGAATTAACAAGGCGTAACAACAAGAATCACGGTTTTACGCCTTGTTTAATAAGGCATAAAGGGTACTCTGTATGATTTACACCTGTTTTATTGAGGCGTAGATATGACTTGGAAATTTTCTGAAATTCCTAGAACTTACATCGTGAATAACCAAATTCCAATTGAAATGAACTTACGCCTTGGTTAATGAGGCGTAAAAGGTACTTGGGAAAATTTGTAAATTTTCAAGAGAATTTACGCCTGCTATATTGAGACGTAAATTTTGAGTCTGAAAATTCAGTGTTACAGGAGAGTACTTACGGCGTGCATCTGCAAGGCGTAAACATAACTTACATTTTTTCAGAAATTCTCAGAATTTACGCCTTGGTTACTGAGGCGTAAAAGATATTTGTAAACATTTGCAAATTTTCAACCTAAATTTACGCCCGGTATCTTGAGACGTAAATTATGAGCCTGAAAATTCAGAGTTACAGGAGAGTCTTACGACGTGCATCTGCAAGGCGTAAACATAACTTGCATTTTTCATAAATTCCCAGAATTGACGCCTTAGTTTCCTCAGGCGTAAACGCTTTTACGGTTTGGTTTGTGGACCGTAAATAACGTATACGCCTCCTTTCTGGATACAAACCAAGGCGTAAAAGCCTGTAAAAAATGCACAAAACAAGATAGTACATACCACACAAACATAAATTCATTGCTTGAACAAACAACCATTATCCATTGTTCAAACCACAAAACAAACACATAATAGAAACAAACAACCATTATCCATTGTTCAAACCACATAACAAACACATAAAAGATGAGTTCAAGATAGATAGAGAGTTAACGCTTTGTTCATTTTCCTCGTTTGCCTCTTTTGTTCGATGAAGATGATGATGCACCACGACTTTTAGGACCACTACGACCTCGACCTCTCCCTTGAGCTTCATCAAAACCCGCATCTTCTTCCGCTGAAGATGGTGAAGCTTGTCGTACTGGAGGCCCCCTCTTGTTTCTAGTCTTGCTCCTTAACTCGTCAAAAACCCCTTGATATTGGGATCAAAGGTGTTCTCTAACTGGTTCTGTATCACGCGTTGTTCTTCAACATTTAGCTTCTTACCACTTTGGATACATGGGGTAAGTCTAGAAGCTACCAATAAAACATTTTCCTTCTACACAATATAAACAAATTGACACACAATGTTAGACAACAATCAAGACGAGAAAATTTAAATCATGAGACGAGAAATCTATTTACTTACGGCTTGTCGGAGCTTTTTCTTCAAGGTTTCTATCATTGTAGCCTCACTTGATGTGCTTGCAGTATTACGAGTGAGTCTTTCATGTTCCTTTTGAATCGCCTCTGAGGCTCTAGGATCAATATTGATCATCATGGGATGTCCAAACTCGTTAAACCACTCCAAGTATCCTTCCTCGACATCAATTATATTGGCCGTAAAATTCTCCATGTTCAACACTAGCTGATAGTCGTCGGTTTCCAGTGCTTCCCAGTGGTCAACTGATAGCTCAGGATCGTAGACCAATTTGCACTTGGAAGAATCAAGTTTGGAGCCTCGCTTCTGCAACACGAACTTTTCTTCCCGAACTATTGGTTGTTCATAACAAAGTTGGCGCATCACTCGTTGAGGACTGTACAAATGGAACCCTGATGGATGAAGCAAAGGTCCGGTGTAACTACTCTCTTGTGAAAATTCACGCACATCCTCCAAACCCCCATTTTCATCAGGTTTCAAGCAAAGATATGGGTCAAAAACCACATCTCTGAGAGGGAATGCATCCAACTGTTGTCTCTTCTCAGCTATGAGTGCTTCTTTGTCATGTAGACCACTTTCTTTGAAAGGGAATCTCTTACCCGTAGGGGTGCCTTTTGGTTTGTTAACCCAATCACTATCCTCCTTGGGTGCCAAAGTGGGGAAATGGTCATAGAACCACGACTGCAAAGTAACGAAATACCCATATTTCAATGACATATATGCAAAACTAACCTAAGGTTATAACACAAAAGATAATCTAACCTGTAGAAGACGAACATCACCCTCGATTTTGGTGGTTTGAGCTCTGGAAGCTTTAGCAAGTGAGGCGTTCAAGAAGGCAATGACGGCAGTGCCCCACGCATAACCATCAAGCGTATCAATGTCATCAAGATATCTTAAGTAGCATGCATTGACCCTATTACCCGTACTATCAGGGAACATGACGGTGCCCTGTGCAACATCCAAGCTTTCGCAACTCTAGTGGCTTCCACATCACTTATCACTTTGCCATCTTTGAACTTCTCCTTGGTATTACCTTACATTAACCACAAACGATTGCTAACAATTTTCTTACCTTTGAGTGGTGCTTTACCCTTCTTGGGAACCCCGGGTTCCCCACCACCCCCATATATCCACTCTTCCTCACATTGTTCCTTAGACCACCCAAATGCTTTCATAGCTAATCGGTTGATCTCCCCCCATTCCATCTTGTTATCTTTACCAAGAAACACATGCTTTCCACGAGTTTCAAGATTCTTGATTTGCTATGCATCATCGGGAATCAGAGCCATTTCGCCAAATCCAAAGTGTAAAGTGCCGGTCTCTGGCCAATATCGTTCTCTAAGTGCACTCACTGTAACACCATCATACTTGTCCTGGGTATGTATTGAAGCATTGTACAACTGTTTGGCTTTTTCTTTTACAATGCTTTGAACCTTGTTACATTCCAACTCCAAATCCCACACTTTTATGCCTTGAGTGTTTCAGAATAAGCGCAAGCCTTTTGTGGTCCTACAAAAAACAAAAGAAATTAATGTACTTTGTTGGAAGGATAAAATAATGTACAAACAACATAAATTAATTTTGAGATTATAAGATAATTACCCGCGCAGAAGCCACTTTTGCAGCATAGGACCATGGGTAACCAAATAACACTTTGTTCCCATCACGTGCTTCTCCCCAATGCTTTGTTCCCTTAGGAGGTTTGGGAAACCAGAACGTTTGATCTTCAGGTGGAGGAATATGCTTGCCTTTGGGTTCTGGTGCTTTTGCCCGAGGCTTTGTAGATTTCCTCTTAAGTCTTGGTTCTGGAGGAGGTAGACCAAGAGGTTGAGTGGGTTCTTCTTGAGAAAGGGGTAGAACATCCTGAGCGACTAATTCTTCTTCTTCGTCGTCTTCTTCAGCTGATTCTTCTTCTTCTGATTCTTCTTCTTCTGATTCGCCATTCTCCTCTTCAGATTGGTTGGGTTCTTGTTGAATCTCATTCTCTTGGATTGGAATTGATTCTTCTTCAACAATCTCATTTTGGCCATCACTTTGAGGTAATGTTGATTGTTGGGGAGTCTTTGTTTTACCTCTCTTATCAACACCTAGATGCTTATCACCACGAGGTGGGGGACTGTTAACATCAGGAAGATCATTTCCTCTCTTCTTCTTCTTCTTCTTCTTCTTCTTCTTCTTCTTCTTCTTCTTCTTCTTCTTCTTCTGTTTGGCTTGTTCCCTAAACACATACACAAACAACACAAATAAACAACCAACCAATGAGCAAAACTAAATGAGAGACAATATTATTTACGCCTCAAATACACAGTTTATGCCTTGGTTGAGTAAATTACGCCCCAGTATACCAAGGCGTAAAATATGGTTTACAAAAAAAAAATGTTACAGAAGAAATTTACGCCGTGGTTATGGGATTCAAACCAAGGCGTAAAAAAGACTTAACCAAAAAAAATGATGGTTCAATGTTTTACGCCCTGGTATACGAAGGCGTAAAATTAACTTGCCAAAAAAATGAACCAAGGAAAACTTTACGCCTCCTTTCTAATTTTTACGCCTAAAATAAGTGTATACGGTTTGGTTTTGATGTTTACGGTGCAGATTTTTGTGAGCACATTCCAACATTGTTTACGCCTTAGTTTCGTAGGCGTAAAACATTCTAGGGCAAAACTAGGGCATTTTATACGGCTTGGTAGCAGGGCGTAAAATCTTTTACGCCTACTACGATGAAGAAAAGAAAGGTGTAAACTAGTTTTACGCCGCGGTTTGCTATGAAAACCAAACCGTAAAACAATACTGTACCGAAGAAAACTAACTTAATCGATGATTCTAACCTAAAAAAACAATGAAAACATGATTGACAACATGGGGTTTGTTTAGAATTAGTACCTAATACGCATATTGGGGTCTTGTGACTGATTAGAGGCTAAATCAGTGGACGCCTCTACTTCAGCGGCGGGTTCTTTCTCAATTGAAGTTTCTCCCGCTGTGGATTGTTGATTTGAGGCTTCTCTTGCTATTCCTGGATCAATTATAGTGTCTCTCAGGGTCGATTTTGTTTTCGCCATCTTTGAATTTTAATCGAGACGATGAATTTTTCGTATCGGCGATGAATCAAGACGAGGAGCGTAGAAGGAAAGGGAAAAAAGAAGGAGGAGAGGGAGAGATGAACCGTAGGAAAAATGATGAAGGAGAGGGAGAAGATGAGAAGAGGATAAGGTAAATTAGTTTTTGTTTTTGTTTTAGGACTAGGGTTATAAAACTAGGGTTATTAGTTAAGATTTAGGGGTATTTTAATCTGTAAGGGTAACTTAGACTTTTCTTACCTATTTAGACATCCCTTATAACTACATTTGGATGGTTTTAGTGTTTTGAAGTGCCAACAAAAAACGTGCAGTGCCAAAAACAACACATCTAAACAAAGAGAGACAGTAATATACACAATTGAATATTATTCAATCAAGGTAGAGGAGTGTAGGCTGTAGCCCGTAGGGACCTTCCAGGACCTGCATTTTATGGTCACGACTTTTTGTCAGCTATAGTAACTAGTAAAAGTGATTTAATCTTACTAGTAACTAGTTACTACTTCATCCGATCTTCTAGTATGTGATGTAGTAATTAGAGCAAGCACTATGGTTCATGTATTATAGAGATGTCTTGGAGAAATGGAGAAGAGCAACTACTATGGTCAAAAAATTCTCCAGATTCTAGAGATAGAGATGGATTTCTCTAGTTGGTGCCACACATATGTAGCAGGCAATAGAGATACAAATGCGAGTTTCCGTAAAATTTTAATAAATCCTTATAATATTTTGTGTGCGGAAACCGAGTTTCCGAAATTTGGATGTCGCGGAAACCGAGTTTCCGTCTGAAAATGGCTAAGACCATTGTGGTTGCCAATTTGTGTCATTTTTGTCATCCCTATATCTTCACAATCTAGGGATGGCTTATGGCACCATAGTGCTTGCTCTTAGTATAGATCTAGACACACGAGTGCACACACAGACGAGTATAAAGCAAGCACACACAAACCAAAGAAAAATAAATAAGAAGCAAACCACAACACAACGATTTATAGTGGTTCGGCAATGCCTACTCCACTTGACGATGATGAACCTTTCACTATGGAAATCTGAAGAACAATTACAAGAACCACACGGTATAGTCCCTTGATGTTTTTCTCTTGTCTCACAATCCTTACAAGAACAAGTCTCAATGTTGTGCACCTTACGACTAGAAGAAAACCCTTATGTCTCTTTGTGTCTCTATATCTAAGACTCAAGCAACTACCACCTATTTATAACCTTCAATACTTGGATGTCAAGTAATACTCAATGTCCAAATCCTAGACGGTTTCCTAACTTCACAATTTCCATATTGTATCCCAAGTCGGTTTACTTGGTTACCTAGAATAGGACTCTTGCAAACTTCCTTGTAATAGTGAAAGACTTGATCAACAATTATTACATGTGATACCTTCGGTTTCGCATATTTTTTGCCACCAAAATTTCCGATAACAAATGTTCGTGTTTTTATTAAATTCTTAGGGAATGAACTAACATTATTACACCGTATGACGGTATGAGTAATCCGCTCAATTTGAAAGTTTAAACATAGAAACGGTATGTTCATTCTATCTCATGCTTTAAGCATGTACACAACACCAGAAATATAGATATACCAATTACATACCATATCATCTACTCCCTCCGTCCCACATAAATTGAGCTAGTTGGGATTTGCACAATTATTAAGACAAGGAAGAGAGAGATTTTTTTTCTTCATATTATTATTATCCTACCTCCATTCTCTCTCATGAGACCACTCTTCTTTTGACTTAGTAAGGGTAGTTTTGAAAGTTCATGGTATAAAATAGAACTAGCTCAATTTATGTGGGACAAAATCAAAATAGAACTAGCTCAATTTATGTGGGACAAAATCAAAATAGAACTAGCTCAATTTATGTGGGACGGAGGGAGTATATCATTCTTTGTATTAGATGTAGATTATAAAATGGAAAATTTCTGACCGAAGAAAACTCGAGATGGATTATAATAATTATTAAGATGTTAGGGGAAATTGAAAAGTGGATTCCTATCAAGTCTCAGGAAGGAAATAGACAACAAGGTAAGGAGATATGCAAGTATCATCAAATGGAAGGGATCATTCCATTTGTATGTGTTAACATGGAAACATTATGTTGGTATGTCTCATGCTATTATGACGAATGCAGCACATTTGACGTGGACTTCAAAATGAATTTTTTTTCGTTAGACTTTAGATGATTGAAACAATGATGATGTGTTGGGCAAAATTGGAAAATGGATCCAGAATAAAGGGAATGCAAATCCTTCTGCAATTGATAGACAAGACTTACTACTCGTTAACAGAGTGAAAGGAAGTAGTATCTTTTATCAAGTGTAACCTGAGTGTAAACT